>JANAVB010041793.1:12500-63918 GCA_029216955.1 Iris pallida | reverse complement strand
GATCATCAGAGTGTCGCGGTCGTTGCGGACGTACTGAACGACGTCTTTCGGGCCAGGTATCGCGTCAGGACGTTTCTGGACAAAAATAAAAACTAAAAGAAAACACAACTAAACTAAATCAACAAAAATCCAAACAAAACCAAAACACAAAAAAATCGAGGAAAAAAACCGACATGTTGGATTTCCGCCAGACGGTTTGGTGAAAATTGGACATGTCCAATTTCTGCCAGTCCATCTAGCGGAAAGGTCTTGATTTCAAAATTTTCTTAAACATATATCGTTCTTTTCAATTTTGACAAAATTGGGTATGCTCTAGAAAATTTTCTGCTTTCCTTTCCGCGAACGGAACGAGACCAAAGAGTAGTGGAAAGTGGTGTTGCAACAAATGTCACTGTACTTACAGCAAATCAAAGTTCAATAAAGATGCAAAACTTTTTTTTGGTTAATTAGATTTTAGATTCCAAAAATATTCAAAAAATGATGTTTAGATTCTGAAGATGTCTAACTTAGAAGTTGGGTCATGTGATGACGGTCGATCCATTTTAGAATTAATTGGACTTAGGATTTCAAAAATATTTTAATTTTCTTGAGTTTTTATTCAATTTATTTATTATCAAATTTTGGATGGTCAAAACAAATCAACTGTTTTTGATACCTAAATTCTAATTAGACATCTTTAAAATTCACTCATTAATTTCTGAATATTTTTGGAATCCAATGTCTAGCTAACCTTTTTTTTCACGTCCCAAGCAGATAGGCTAGTAAGAAACCAAAGTATAACAGGTCACGTTAATAATTTTAAAAAACACACAAATACGACACAATATAATAGATAGGAAACGGACACCTGACATGTATTTGTCATATCATAATTGTGTTTTGGAAAATCTATTTCATGGCCGGTACATATGACATAACACCATATTCACATTCACATGTCATTTGACTTTTGGAGGGTTTTGGTGCTGATTTTGGAGTAGTGGTACCACATTATAGGAATAATTGATTGCTCAATTTAACATAAGAAAATTTATTGTTTTCTTTAATTTTTAGTATTTACAAGTCTCTATAAATTATATTTCTAGCTATACGATTATAGGCCCCAACCACCTTTGCAAGAGCATGGCCATGGCGGTGCGAGACATAATACACCAAATAGGAGCCAACTACCTTCCAAAAAGTATTGGTTCAGGCTCTTGAATTCCAATATATAGTTGAGCTACAATTTCTGCAACACGATAAAGAGTACTTGATTTGCTAGTGGTCCTAAGTTCAGATTCAGATTCTCTTGCGGAGAATACGGAGAGCCGTAGACAATAATTAGGTCTCAGACATGCTGTACGTAGGGACTATTTGCGATGGTTTAGGCATGTCGTAGAGGAGGCATATTTTGTTGGTGCTTTATTTACATGGAGAGAGCTTGCTCTCAACATGCCTTGTAAAATTTTAGTCCCACATTGGAAAAGCACCATGAGTTATCTCAACATATATATTGGGTGTGTTGTTGAGAGATGCACATGGGGTGGTGACCCTAAGGAGGGAACCATGTGGGTGATTTTACTAGGAGGTAAGAATAAGGCTCCAAGGATTAAGCATTAATGCTTTTGTCATTCTCTTGGATTAATTCCACTTGGAGCTAAGCCCCAAAGGGGCTTAGCGACTCGGACTCGGACTCGGACTCGGACTCGGGCTCGGGCTCAAGGGCTCATGAGGCGTAATGTGGCGGTTCGTGCGGCACATGCGGCTCGTGCGGCCCAAGCGGTCCATGCGGCAGGCTGCTGCTGCTGCTGCCGTATGGAGGGCTACGCTGACTGTGCAGATTTCAAATCGGTTATGGAAAGGGTGAATCAATGCGATTAATTCAGATCCTATCTTTGTGGGATTTGAATTAATTTCGTTACTATATTTGTGGGATTTGAATTAATTCAGTTCCTATCTTTGTGGGATTAGAATTAATTCGTTGCTATCTTTTTGTGATTTGATTCAATCTTTCCATAACTGAAGAGGCGGCTAGGGTTTCCACCCTCTCTATTTATACTCTCTTCTGGCCTCCTTTGTGGGGACTACGAAAAAAAAATACAAGTCAGAAAAGAGAGAAAGAGGGAGTTGCTGCCGCCATTGCAAGTCTATCCGAGGAGTCAGAACAGAGGTGACATCGAGCGTTCCACAAGTTCTTCAAACTTGCTGGTTCCTGGAAGCAGATCGTGTGGGACAAATCTTGCTTTGAGCAACGGTGTTTTGACACCCCAGCATTGTTCTTCTTCTCACTCTCTAGATTATTGTAACTTGTTCTGTCTTAATTGCAACACGTTTGCAAGGAAGAACAAGAGATCTTCTCTTTGCTATTTTCTCCTTCATATTGTAATTTGGCTTTTTAGTTTTATTCGTAGATCTTGAGTTTGATCATCACAAAGTTTTGTGTGACATCTCAGATCTCGATTGCATTAGTTTTCATCTTCGATCAAGCCCCGGGACTAACATATTTGTATATTTAAAATTAAAAAAAATTAAGTTTTAGTTGCCTTATTAAATTTGAAAGTTATTATCTTAGATTTTCAGTTGTTCTTACATTTGAAAGATCTTGTTATCTTAAATTTTTAGTTGTCTTCTTATACTTTAAAGATATTGGATAACAACATCAAAGATAACAATTGTTGAATTGTATTTCGTTTTTCGGTTGAGCGCTCAAAAGGGCGGGGATGACAATGGAGTTGATAATTTAGTCCCACATCAGATAGAAAGTTGGAACATGAAGTGTAGATAATTGGAATTGATTCATGCCTTATATAGAAATTCTCTTTTAAGGCATATTGGCCCAGTCCAGATATCGTACCTTATGAGGCAACTCTCGTTCGGGTCACACTACGTTGATCATGTTCTGTTGGAGGAAGAACCCTCGGATCTACTGCGCCATCAACGCGGCTACCAAACTCCAGGCCAAATGGAGAAGGGAAAATAGCATCTGCAGGCTTATCATCCTGATGCTATGGAGGACTCCCTGGCAGAATCCTACTCGAAGAAGGAACTTACCAGAGACATATGGGAGTCTGTGGAAAATCTGTATGAAGAAGACAAGAACTGGAGCAAAATATTGTGGTTGAAAAATATCACAAATTGCTCTTTGAGGACGAAAATTCCATGCTGCCACAGGTGAAGGAATTTCTGAAGCTGCGTCAGAAACTGGAAGACGAAGAGATGCCCCTTCCCGACAAGTTTGTCGTCGGAGGGATCGTCTCAAAACTTCCTGCTGGATGGAGTACCTTCTATGCAAGGATGCACAGAAAGAAGCTAGACATTAGCTTGGGAGATCTACTTCAAGAGATCCATGTTGAGGATGAGATGCGTTCTCAACAGAAGGTGGACACTCTGTCCAAACAGTTGGCTAAAGCCAATCTTATGCAGACAAGAGATTCCAAGGGGAAGCAGGCGGCTTCTCATCCCAAGAAGAAGGACTTCGCTAATCTAAAAGTGAAGGGTCCTTCTTTCAAGCAACAGAAGACTAAGTCCCACGTGACTTGTTATAATTGTGGCAAGAAAGGCCACTACAAGAGTGAATGCAGATCTAAGCCTAAACAATCAGAGAAAGGCAATGAATGGTTCGTCACGTACCAGCCGATATCTGAGAAGGTTGTCATGGCGAACCAGGCCCAAGCTGAAGTTCTGGGGATCGGGACCTTGGAACTGAAACTCACTTCTGGGAACACTCTGACGCTTCAAGGTGTGAAGCATGTTCCGGCAATTGCCAAGAACCTGATCTCTGGGAGCCTGCTCTGCAACGCAGGCTTGAGGATGGACATCAATGCTGGTCAGATGGTGATGTCCAAGAAAGGAACATACTTCGGAAAGGCTTATCAAACCGAAGGCATGTTTAAAATTCAGCTTGTTAACCAGTTTGAAGACATTAATGCAGTTGTATTTTCTGATTATTCTCTTGAGTTGTGGCATAATAGACTAGGATATGTTCATTGTAAGAGAATTAACAAAATGTCTAGTCTAGGACTTATCTCCAAATGTGGGGGTAAGGTGGAGAAGTGTGAGGTGTGTGCTCAGACGAAGATCACAAGGAAACCCTTTCATCGGGTCAATAGAAGCACAGATCTTCTGGAGTTGGTGCACTCCGATATCTGTGACTTCAAACATTTCTCCACGAAGGCCAGGATGAAGTATTTCATAACCTTCATCGACGACTTCTCAAAATACGCGTTCGTCTACTTGCTCAAGTCCAAAGACGAAGCTTTCGAGAAGTTCAGAGAGTTCAGGGCCGAGGCTGAATGGCAGACTGGACAACAACTCAAGAGGCTGAAAAGTGATCGAGGTGGGGAGTACAGGTCTCATGAATTCGCATCGTTCTGCAAAGAACATGGAATCATATACGAGACTACTGCTCCATATTCTCCTCAATCCAACGGAGTAGCAGAGAGGAAGAACCGGACATTAACAGAAATGATGAATTCCATGCTGCTCACTGCAGGTCTTCCAAAATGCTACTGGGGAGAAGCTGCATTAACGGCCACTTTCATTCTGAATAGAGTGCCATATGCAACTTCGGACGTAACTCCTCATGAACTCTGGTTCAAAGTCAGACCCAACTTGAATGTCATTCGAGTGTGGGGGTGTCTGGCGTTTGTGAAGCTTCCAGATCTGAAGATTCAGAAGCTGGGGACAAGGACTACGAAGGCTATCTTCTTGGGGTATGCCGAAAAGAGTGATGCTCAGAGATTTCTTGATATTGAATCAAATCATATTATCGAATCTCGCGATGCTGAATACTTTGAAGACAAGTTCGCAAAAGACAAAAACATTGTTCTTTCGGACATTCCGAAAAATGATGTAGGTACTAATGAGACTGAAATCTTATACGAGCCAGTAGTCCAAGAAGAAGCTGTGTTGATGGAACAACTCTTGCACCAGAACTCGCCGAGCCGTCAGCTAAGCGAGCGAGGAGACCGAAAGATTTCGGAGATGACTTTGTCACCTATCATGTGGAAGCAGATCCGCTTACCTATGATGAGGCGATGAAGACCAGAGATGCTATCTTCTGGAAGGAGGCAGTGAATGACGAGTTTGACTCTATCACCTCCAATAACACATGGGTGTTGGTAGATCTACCTGAAGAAGAAAAGCCTATTGGATGTAAATGGATCTTCAAGAAGAAGATGAAGGCAGATGGAACTATTGACAAGTTCAAGGCCAGGCTGGTCGCCAAGGGATTTTCTCAGAAACAGGGGATAGACTACTTCGACACGTACGCTCCAGTAGCTCGGATGACCACCATCAGGATGTTAATCGCTCTAGCAGCTATACATAAGTTGGTGATACATCAGATAGATGTAAAGACAGCGTTCCTGAATGGGGAGCTGACCGAAGAGATTTACATGCAACAGCCATGGATTTGTCGTCAAAGGTCTTGAAGACAAAATCTGCAAGTTGGTGAAATCATTATATGGTTCGAAGCAAGCTCCCAAGATGTGGCATGAGAAGTTTGACAAAGTTATTAGGTCAAACGGCTACAGAGTCAGCGAGACGGACAAATGTGTTTACACAAAGTTCGCTGATGGAAGAGGAGTCATCGTTTGTCTGTACGTGGACGACATGCTAATCCTAGGTACGGATATAGGTTGTGTCACAGAGAAGAAGTTCCTCTCAACCAAGTTCAGTATGAAGGACTTGGGGGATGCAGATGTCATCCTGGGCATAAAGATTATCCGGATACACTGGAGTAGCGCTGTCACAATCTCACTATATTGAGAAGATGCTCACACGCTATGGGTATAAGGATCTTCCAGGGATCGATACGCCATACAGGTGTGATCAGAAGCTGAAGCCAAACTCGAGGGAAAGCGTCTGGCAGCTGGAGTATTCTAGCGTTATCAGAAGTTTGATGTACGCAACTACTGCCACAAGGCCTGACATAGCTTTCGCCGTAGGAATGCTGAGTCGGTTCACAAGCAACCCAAGGGTTGAGCACTGGAAAGCTGTGAAGCGAGTAATGAGATATCTCAAGAAGACTCAGACATATGCACTGCACTACAGCGGGTATCCGACAGTAGTGGAAGGCTTCAGTGATGCTAGCTGGTGTTCAGAGGTGGAAAGTGAGAGATCCACAGGTGGATATATCTTTTCCTTGGGTGGAGCTGCTATATCGTGGAAGTCGAAGAAGCAGACTGTACTCTCTCGTTCCTCCATGGAATCTGAATTCTATGCACTTGAAACTGCAGCAGATGAAGCAGAATGGCTTCGGGAGCTCATGTATGATCTTTCAGTGGTTGGGGCTCAGATACCGGCGATACCGATATACTGTGACAACCAGGCGACTGCGGCGGTGGCATCAAATGACCTCTTCAACGGGAAGAAGAGGACTGTGCGGTTGAAGCACAGGGCAGTACACGATCTTATCAAAAGAGGTATAATTGCAGGTTGATGTTCGGAGTCAGGAGAACCTGGCAGATCCGTTCACAAAGGGCCTCAAGCGCCAGTTGGTCGATGACACAGCTTGTAAAATGGGCTTGAAGGCATTCTGATAGTGTGTCTTTGTAATCCTACCATAAAGTTTTATGCTATTAGTTCAAAAAGAAATCTACTAGGCATCTAACTTTTGGTTCAAAGGAGGATCACAGACTGGGAAACTATCACGTAACAGTGGGTACTTGTTCTGTGGAACATGGAAGGGATACGGACCCATAACCACTGTTGTCTACTATGTATTTTTCTGCAGAAAAACAAATCCTGTGGAAGGTTGGCTTAAACGCCTTAATGAGTTCTCAGGCAGAGTGAATGTCTGGTATGCTTTACAGGAAGCACGGTAGAGCAGCACTACAAGGAGTGAAACTCCATGCTACAGTGGGATGACTCCACCATGAGGTTCCCAGGTAGGGGTAATGCCTCGGCTTTGCAAGCCAAGTCATAGCGGCGTAGCACCGCAAATAGGCAGGTAGCCTAATGCTGTATGACGTAATTAAAGAGTTTTAGACAGCACTACAAAGGGGAGGATGGCCCCATGTTACAGTGGCACGACACCACGATGAGGTACCCAGGTAGGGGTAAAGCCTCGGCATTGCAAGCCATGTCGTTACGGCGTAACACCGCAAGGAAGCCTTAGGCTTCATGCTGGGTAGTTTGGCACTACAAAGAGGCTTGTGACCTCATGCTACAGTAGTATGACACTAAGATGAGGTTCCCAGGTAGGGGTAATACCTCGGCTTCAGGCCATGTCATAGCGGCGTAGCACCGCAAGGAAGCGCAAGGCTTCATGCCATATCTCTTTAATAAAGAACTCACCTATAGTGTATGAAAATAGATATCAGGCCGTCTCTTGAGGGTAAACTTGTAGACGCCCAAAAATTATACACTGAAACCAGGCTGGCACAGGGCCTTTAATGTGCAGCCAGAAGCACACGTAACTACACTTTGTGAGTGGAAGAATTACAACTGTGGTGCAGAATTCAAGGCGTAGTCCATTCTTGTATCACATTGTTATTTAACCCATACGGGAAGATTCAAGTCGTCAGCGACATCTATCCTAATGCAAAATGGACAGTTACTGTGGGGAACGCTCAACCCTGGACACATATATATATGTTGTGATATGTGGGGGATTGTTGGTGCTTTATTTACATGGAGAGAGCTTGCTCTCAACATGCCTTGTAAAATTTTAGTCCCATATTGGAAAAGCACCATGAGTTATCTCAACATATATACTTGGGTGTGTTGTTGAGAGATGCACTTGGGGTGGTGACCCTAAGGAGGGAACCATGTGGGTGATTTTACTAAGAGGTAAGAATAAGGCTCCAAGGATTAAGCATTAATGCTTTTGTCATTCTCTTGGATTAATTCCACTTGGAGCTAAGCCCCAAAGGGGCTTAGCGACTCGGACTCGGACTCGGACTCGGACTCGGGCTCGGGCTCATGGGCCCATGCGTAATGTGGCATTTTGTTGGCGCACTTTGCACTTAGCACGTCAGCAGTCATGCGGTCTTTATGCGGCTCATATGCGGCCATGCGGTCCTATGCGGCATGCGGCTCATATGCGACCTCATGCGGCTCATGCGGCCATGCGGTACATGCGGCCATGCGGCTCATGCGGCCATGCGGTTCATGCGGCCATGCGGCTCATGCGGTCCATGCGGCTCATGCGGTCCATGCGGCTCATGCGGCTCATGCGGTCCATGCGGCTCATGCGGTTCATGCGGTCCATGCGGCTCGTGCGGCACATGCGGTCCATGCGGCCCAAGCGGTCCATGCGGCCAGGCTGCTGCTGCTGCTGCCGCATGGAGGGCTATGCTGACTGTGCAGATTTCAAATCGGTTATGGAAAGGGTGAATCAATGCGATTAATTCAGATCCTATCTTTGTGGGATTTGAATTAATTTCGTTACTTATTTGTGGGATTTGAATTAATTCAGTTCCTATCTTTGTGGGAATTAATTCGTTGCTATCTTTTTGTGATTTGATTCAATCTTTCCATAACTGAAGAGGCGGCTAGGGTTTCCACCCTCTCTCTATTTATACTCTCTTCTGGCCTCCTTTGTGGGAACTACGAAAAAAAAATACAAGTCAGAAAAGAGAGAAAGAGAGGGAGTTGATGCCACCATTGTAAGTCCATCCGAGGAGTCAGAACAGAGGTGACATCGAGCGTTCCACAAGTTCTTCAAACTTGCTGGTTCCTGGAAGCAGATCGTGTGGGGCGAATCTTGCTTTGAGCAACGGTGTTTTGACACCCCAGTATTGTTCTTCTTCTCATCTCTCTAGATTATTGTAACTTGTTCTGTCTCAATTGCAACACGTTTGCAAGGAAGAACAAGAGATCTTCTCTTTGCTATTTTTCTCCTTCATATTGTAATTTGGCTTTTTAGTTTTATTCGTAGATCTTGAGTTTGATCATCACAAAGTTTTGTGTGACATCTCAGATCTCGATTGCAGTTTTCATCTTCGATCAAGCCCCCGGGACTAACATATTTTGTATATTTAAAATTAAAAAAAATTAAGTTTTTAGTTGCCTTATTAAATTTGAAAGTTATTAGCTTAGATTTTCAGTTGTTCTTACATTTGAAAGATCTTGTTATCTTAAATTTTTAGTTGTCTTCTTATACTTTAAAGATATTGGATAACAACATCAAAAGATAACAATTGTTGAATTGTATTTCGTTTTTCGGTTGAGCGCTCAAAAGGGCGGGGGATGACAATGGAGTTGATAATTTAGTCCCACATCAGATAGAAAGTTGGAACATGAAGTGTAGATAATTGGAATTGATTCATGCCTTATATAGAAATTCTCTTTTAAGGCATATTGGCCCAGTCCAGATATCGCACCTTATGAGGCAACTCTCGTTCGGGTCACACTACGTTTCCAACAAGTGTTATCAGAGCCCAATGTTACGGGACTGGTTTGAACGACTCTAATTGGTTCGAGACAGATAGTGATGAACGTTATGTATATAATCGAATTATATGGGCTCTTCTCAAGGTGGAGTAGGACCATCAAATACATGAATTGACTTCAAAGGTGGGTCTGGCGGGTTCAAGGAGGAGCAAGACGTTATGGTTGGCACACAATGATGGTGTGGATGAACGTGTCAGGTTTATTTTCTGGTCGAACGAATCGAGATGACAATTTGTTAGATGATCTTGGTGCTTGACTGGCGGGAAAGAGCAAAGGCAGCCGGAGTGTGCTAAGGTTGTTCGGCTAGCGGGAACGAGCAAGGGTGCTCGGCTAGCGGAAACGAGCAGAAGGTAGTCGAGTGTGCTAGGTTGCTCGGTTAACGAAAACGAGCTAAGGTAGAGATTGTTGGATTGTATCTCGTTTCTGGTTGAGCGCTCAAAAAGGGAGTGACAATGGAGTTGATAATTTAGTCCCAAATCAGAATGAAGTAGGATCATGATGATGTGTAGATAATTGGAATTGGTTCAGCTATTACATGGAAATTCTCTTTTAAGGCATATGGGTCCAGGACTGGCCCTTAGCTCATGGGGGTCCATGACGAACTTTTAAAATAAGACCTCATACATAATGTAAAAAAATGTCAATTTAAAAAAAAAAGATAGCTAAAACGAAGGATTGAACTTAGGCCTCGTTTGTTTACCAGAATTTTTACTTGGGAAAGGAAAGTTATTCCTTTCCTGTGTTTGGAAGCCAAAGGAAACACGTTGGAAAGGAAAAATGATTCCCAAGAGGTAGAAAATAGGTGGAAAAGTGGTTCCCCCATCCATGTAAGGAATCACTTTCCCTCCAACTTTTCTGCATTTATTACAAAACTTTTTGACCAAAATATTCCTGCTCAAAACTATAATTTACCATTTTTATCCATAATACCTTTTAGACAAAAATATTCTTGAGTAATAAGTTTTCTCATTAGCACGAGGGTATTATTGAAAAATTGACTTGATTTTGTTTTATTTTCTTACAAACACCAAATACTATAATGGAAAGTAAATATATATTTCGGCAATAATTCCGGTCTTTACAAACACCAGAAAGAAAAATTGATGGAAATTATAATTTCCCAAAGGAAAGAAAATACCAAAGAATCAATTTCCTTTCCTTTCCATTCCGCGAACCAAACGAGGCCTTAAGATCCGTGGGCCCTGGACGGGGTCGTCCTGGCCGCCCTGGGCCAGGACCAGTCCTGTATGGATTCAGTTCAATATCGCACCTCATGTGCCAATTCTGATTCGGATCATACCGTATTCCCAACAACAATAACAATAACAAAAAGTTCGTTTATTAAAAATAATTATACATGATGCCAGTTGGAGTTGGAGTTGGCGTGCACCCTCCTAGGGACTAGGGAGTGCCATCTCTCGTGGCCCCTCATCTCCTGTAAGCAAAATTTTCAAATTTGTCCTTTTGATGCAAATTAGCCAATTGTCCTTTTGATGCAAATTTTAATTTGTCCTTTTCTATCCTTTTCAATTACAGAAAAATAAAGGATAAAAATTACAATTTAAAAAAAACAAAGAAAAGAACAAAAAAAATTGATTACCTTTCCTTTCTTTTCTTGGAATGTGTAAAACCCATGATTTGTAATTCTTATTATTAATAATATTATATTTAAGCCCATTAGCTACCAACTCGAACTCGTTCAACCCACGTAACCCATTCTCCAGTGTCCTGCGAGAACAACCCCCCCCCCCAAACTCCGAATCTAAAAGCTCACGTAAAGATAAACTCTTAGAACTCCTCCTTCTCCACAGAACAAACTCACCTCACCACTCCCAAACTCATCCCACCTCTCTCCGCACACCTCCGATCCCGAAGCCGTTCGACGATCCCCGCGCCACCCCGGCCTTTTAGACACCTCTTTTGTGGGCGTTTTTCGACGTTGCGGTCGACCCCCTCCGACCCGCGCTCGCCCTCCGGACCGCCGCCGCCTCCGCGACCGCCGGCAAACCCGCGCCCCGGACGCGGGCAGCCCGCCAGCCACCCGCGCCCGGCCAGCCCCAGCGCGTGCGACAGCCGTCGCCGCCGGTCTCCGCCGGTTCCCACCGGCCGCTAGCACCCCGTCGGCCAGCGCCGCCGGCCAGCACCCGTGCCTCCCGCACGACAGCCTGCACGGCTTCGTCCGTGCATTTCCAGATTCCCTCGCCCTCCTCCCGTGCGTCCGCATCGTTTCGCGTGCCTCGTGAGAGCGTGCCGTATCCCGCCTTCTGCACGTCGGTCCGCGTACCCGTATTTCGAGTCCGAGGCCTCCCCTCGGTGCTCCGTCATCAACCTTTTGGTAAACCTGACTCCCTGTACATTTTTACAATTTTTAAACTTGTTCCTGTTCCGACCGGAATTGACAGAATAAAGCTCTGTCAATTCCGGGATACATAGTGGTAGTTTCCTAATTTGGACCACATGTTCTGTAGTAATTCTGATAACTTAATAAGATTATGGATTAATTTACCCATGAATATGATTATGCCATAATTTTTAAGTATTAGTAATTTATGAATTATTGATTAATGGTTGCTAAACATTAATTATGAATATTGTAAGAAAAACGATACTCGTAATATACGATTAGTTTCAAAAATAGTTTATACCAACTTATTCCTAATATAGGAATTATAACTGCTAGGCTTAACTCTTTGGTTTTAGGGAAACATACTAGTATTTTTACAAAAATGGTTATATTTAAAAAAAAAATTGATAGTAAAAGTTGGTTATTTTCCGTAAACTCTTTAACTAATTAATTAAAAGATTTTCTCACTAACTATTAATATAAATGTTTTCGTAATAAAAATCGTTAAGCTATTTTAATTAGACTATATTTTAATAAAAGTTTAAATCGTTTCTAAAACCTTAATTTTATTAAATAAATGATTTTCGTAAAATTTACTAATAAAATGGTTTCTTACAAATTGGATATATTTATCAAGTATTTTGTTAGTTTACGTAAACAAAAATATTAGTACAAAAAATCGTTTATTATCTTCTAAAATCTAAGTTAATACTTTCGTATTTATTTATTTAAAAATAAATGTTATATTAGGAAAATCGTTTTTAAGTAGTAAATAATTATAGTTATTTCTCTAAAAATATTTGATAATTCAACGATGTTATTATAAAAATTGGCATAATTAGTTAAACCTTCGGATTGGTTTCTAAGGCAGAGTATTGAATCAATGTAGGTCTTGAGTCCCGGACTTTAGCCCGAACTCCTTCCTGTCGTCACCCGCATTTCTGAAAAATCCATGCAAAATCCGTAAATTCAAAATTATATTTGGATTGATGGATTTTAGTTGTTAGCGTAGTCATAGGTTTATTATTATTATTATTATTATTATTATTATCATTGTTATTTTGGTCGACTAATTAAATTATTTTAGTTATTTTAGAATTATTGATTGATTGGATCGCTTCTTCGTTCAGGCCCTGAGAACAAACCCAACTCCTTACAAACCCAACCCAAAACCATTATTTAAAAAATAATAATAACAAACAAACTCTCCCCCACCCATCCCACGTACAGAAACCCCCTCCCACTCTTTCCTCTCCATCACTCATTTTTCCTTTCTTCCCCTCAACTTCCTCCTCACCTTATCCCACTCTTCCTCCAATCTCTCTCCCTATCCCTATAACCACTCTTTCCCTTTCCTATTTCCTTTTCCCACAGAATCAACCCCTCTCTCCTTACGCCCCTTCCAGAACCCCTCTCTTCCATCCCGACATTGCCGATCCCGTAAGGCCCGGCTCCCCGTGCGTCGCCCCTGACTGCCATATCGTCGTCAGGCGACCCCCCGGCGCCTCCGACACGAGGCCAGAACCCCCGGCGACCCTCCCGAGGCCGTGCGTCCGCCTCCCGAGACCGGCGCCTTCGTCTGTGCGTTGTTTCCGAGGCCAGCGCTGCTCCCGAGGCTGCCACTGCCTCGTCCGACCCCATTCGGTCCGTTGCGCCGGATCTCGACCAACTCCCAGCGGCTCACCCGAGGCTGCAGCGCTGTCCCGCCGGCCAGATCCTCTCTGGCGACCCCGAGTTTCGCCGTTCCCGCCCGGTCAGCACCTTTCCAGCGTGTCCCGAGCTGTCGGTCGACCCCGAGCCCTGTCGGCTCCGCCCCAGCGCTGCTCCGAGTTCCGCAGCGCTCTGTCCCGAGCCGATCTGCTGTCCACGCCTCCTTGCTGTCCACGCCTCCTGTGCACTTTTTAGAGCCGGTTTCCTGCTATTCGCGGATTTTATTCTTCTAATATTTGCATCTGAGAGCTCTAGCCGAGCAATTGAGGTATAACTTCGTGTCCCCGTGTCCCTCCCGTAGATAGTCTGCGATGACGCGGTCCCGATCCCGTTTTGGGATTCCATATTTTGAAATATTATTGCTTTTGGGTGATACGTAGAGTATCGGTTACGTCGCGGCGTATTTTCTATTTTGGATATATTGTGCTGTGGTTGGTTTGGGTTGGATATTCATTTTGGATTGGTAATTAGTGATCCCTGGTTTGGGATATTTAAATTGTGTTGTGGTTGGCATCCTCCCAGGATTGGGTTGTCCAAATTATAGAGGAGATGTTGCCCAAATTTTCGGAAATATTTTAAAAAGGGATTTTCTTATAAAAATAGCAATTTGAATAAAATCTATTTTCCAAAGAAAATCGATCTTTGCAAAATAATTTATAGATTAGATTTTGGTTAGCTTTTGGATTTTACGGATTTTGTATTACCAGTTAGGCGACGACCATATCGGTCGAATGAGCCTCGGCAAAACACAAACGATACAGGGTCACCTGTACGTTGAGGCATAAGCCGCAACATGAGATTGCACGACCAAGTCTGAGACTCTTTAATTTTTAATTTAATTATAATTTATTTTAGAACTGGTACTGCTTTTAGTATTTATGGTGCAGGGCCTCGGCCTACTGTTTGGACCGTTCGTGGCACTCAGAGCTCGCCTTAGGATTAATTAATTTATGTAAATAATTTGTAAAGGGCATAAGCCCAGGTTTTTTTTTTATTTCTCTGTGACCATGTATTGTGTAGCGTAGCCTTTCCTTATTTTTCTGGAATGTTGATTTCGCCATTAAATGCGTAGAATATAAAGTGGATATAAATATTTTATAAAGAAAAATTAATAAGTTTTCTCATAATAAATAATCTGGTAATTTAGCAATTCACGTATTTTTTCATTTAAAAGAAAAGCCTAGTTTATATATATATATATATATATATATATATATATATATATATATATATATATATATATATATATACTTAAAATACAAAGTTTCTGCTAAATAACCGGTAATTGCTATTTTTCCCAATTAATCAGTAATCGACTTATTCGATTAAAATGATAACGAACGTAGATTGCGACGCTAGACAATTTTTGGTAGATTAATTAATAACATAAAATATGACTAGGGTCTGCTTCTAGAGATTGTAACTAGCATACCTAGAATGGTTTAATTATGGTTCTAAGTCAAGGTTCTCAACTGTAGGATCTCGGAGACGTACTTGACATCCTCCTCGGTACCGACTTTTTCGACCCAGTCAATCAACAGAGGTAAGTTACGGTTATGTTTTCTTGTATTTTGTTTAGTAATTGTCAAGTTGTATGTTTAAACCACATTGCTACACGGAACCCGCTCCTAGGGTTCAAATATTGATTGATATTTGATATTGATTGTGGGATTAATTGGGGGAATAGTGTAGCATTTATGACCAATACCCCTCATATTGCATGATTGTGCGAGCTTACCCCTCTTACACATGGGAATAAGCCGTATCGCGTCGCTAGGACGCTATTGTACAACCCAAGCCGGTCATAGACGTTTACACATTCAAATCATATTGTTTTAAATTGTTAAATTGCTGGAAAATATTGTTTCAACTGTTTAGCCTGCACTTTTCCTATTATTACTTGAAATATGAGATACATATTCGTACTTGCTCCCTCCTGACTGGAGACCCACACTTTTAGAGTGACATTGAGGATGCTGAGCTATTGTACAATACCTACTATGACCCGATTTTGTATCCTATGGTGTTGCCAGAGTCTCCCTTGGAGGACGCAGAACCTGAGGCCGATGAGCCGCCCGTCTAGCTAGTTGTTTTCCAGTTTTCCAGTTTTATTATTTTAGAGTTTGTTAATTTGAATTCAGTACTTTATTTCAGTTCTTCCATCTCCAGTTGTACTTTTTAATTGTTGAATAAAAAGTTTTAAAATTTTCGTATATTCAAGTTGTGGCTAAATGTATAGAAGTTGTTGTGATTACCTGCATATAGAACTGTCACGACCCGCTCCCGAATAATCGGACACGAGTCGGACACGCCCAGCCTTCGTCGTTAGACACGATGAAGTAAGTTGTACCAAGCTAGGGAAACTAACCAGATAAACATGAAAATATAGAATCACAGCATCTAAAAACGTATTCCAGAATGATCACCATAATCCACAAATCTAGATGTGTAAATGTACGAGTCATCAAGAATGAAATGTACATGAATTCTAAAGACAATATCTAAGAGTAAAGCTAACAATCTAAACCTGAAACCTCAAGCTAAGCCTCATCCTGCTCAGCTAAATCCTGGGCTCTGGCCCATAGAGTAGAACAATGTCCTGCAAGCATACTTGCAACATATCCTATTCAGGAGCAGAGCAAAGTACAGTTCTAGGTAATGAACAATAACATCATGATATGGAAAATAAATGCTGAAAGAACATGATAAGAACAAGGTATGTAAAGAACATGAACTACTGCTATAAAGATACATGAAAGATCATGACTATGTAAAGATGCAGGAAAGATCACGACTATAACTAAAATCAAGATCAGGATCATGGGAACTAATGTAAGAACAAAATCCTGAACATGTGTGTTATAATTTTGAAATACTTCTATGGTATGTGACCGGCTTGGGTAAGACCATGAAAGAGCATGAAAAGATCCTGAAAGATCATATAAGGTACGGCTTAGGACCCGCGTGCACTGTGCGAGGCCTAAGCTAAAGATCATGAATAAGTATCCGGGTTTGGTCACATATCTAGAGTATTTCCCCACCCCAAGATGCAAGTAAGATCATGAAAGAGCAAGTAAGATCATGAAAGAACAAGCCAGAAAAGATCATGAACGTGTCGCAGTGTGTCAGCAATAAAGAACAAGAAAATGCACTGATCAAAACCATAGAATGTACTTGCCTGTCCCCGGGTGATCAAATGTAGACAATAAAGCTGGATATCCTCATGTTGTATAATTACAGTTGATAAGTCAACATGTAAAGTTGATGTTAAGTCTAAAATCACTAAAACAATCCTATTTGATAAATACAGTCTACTCTATAGGATGTGATTATCTATATAGTCTAGTTTAGATTAAAACTTAAGCTAAACACTTTCTTAAATCTATAATAATGGTCAACCTATTACTATGAATCACCATAACAAGTATTTGTTTAACAGAACTATATACCCTACAAGGGTAATCTATCAATGGTAGCCAACCTTACACCACCATAGCTAACTGTTGGATTTAGTCCAACCCTACCATAGTATATGTTAAAAATGGACTAGTACTCATTTAGTGTAATACCTATAGGTTGCATTCGATCTATCAAAAAGCATCATAAAACTGGAATGACTCAAATCAAAGCTAACAAGAAATATTACAGAAGCTTTTAAACTGAAAGATAACATTTGTTCAAGACCTTACAGTTCATAAAGGAAACAGTAAAGAATTTGGTACTTCTAAGTTGTCAAGCACAGCAGCTATGTTTACCCTAGTCTCAGAAAACTTAACCAATGAGGACTCAACCCTGTCCCAACTGTTCTAACCAGTCCATGCTCTAGGAATAATTCCTGATGAGAGTTTTACCAGATGCTAGTCTCAAGTTACAGTATGAATCACAATGGCATTTGAAAACAGTGTTGTTTCCACCTGCAAAATCTCTCAGTTTGGTACAACACTATCTGAGTTCTCAGTTTGCACTGATATACTCAGTTATCATATTGAATCAATAGGATATTTAAATCCTCATGTCCTCAACTAAACCAAGAACTTGATACCTACATTCCCAGGTTCACCAGGGTTATTCTGAAGGTCAGTCCATGGCATAGTGTAACCCACAGTCCCCTGTAAACTTATTTACCAGCCTTCTATACATCCATACACAATTTGATATGGCATTCAGAAATCAGTCCAAATGCAGGATTGTAATCCCCAGGTTCCTGAGAATTTAGAATACATTGAGTTCTAAATGAAAATTACCAAGTTCTCAGGTTCCTGTGTTACAATAGACTGTACTACTTGATATTTGGACTGTACCCATCAATCTCTGAGAAATGAATTCACATAGGATCAACTTTCCAACAGATTAATCATCCAAATATAACTCTTGCAATATAGGATTTAAATGAGTTCAATCCTGCTACCCTTTGGTATACTAGTCCTAAATTGGACTTCTCAATTTACTAGGGTGATCAATCTAGTGAGAACCTAAATTCCAGTTCGTCACAGAGACTCATCCCTACTGATCAGTGAATAAACTTGCCATACAGTTCGACCACATTTGCTATCTAAATCAAAATACCACACTAGAACCTAGTACAATGTTTCAGTCTAAACAACATACACCAGTCCACCCAGTAGCTAGTATCCTTAGCTACAAATTAGCCAACACAAACAGTCAGCTAATACTGGGTGCTAACACAGTCCATTGTACTATTCAAGTCAATACTCTCATCATCAATGTGAAGTACTCTTTAGGCATTATTCCAGAATTACAGAACTTGGAATAACCAATGAACTCAGGTGTAATCCCTAGTCCTCAAATTGATACAACTCAGTCCCACACAGGGCTGATACAATCCAGTCCACACAGGGCTGTTACATATCAGTCCTATACAGGGCCGTTATGCATCAATCTCTGATTCAGGGCAAATTAGGCAAAGCTCTCCATACAAATTCTGGAAAATATTCACCAAAAACAAATGCAGTCCTAATTCCTACAATTCCAAAGGTTATCCCCACTATTTAGCAATTGTTTCCCCATAATTTAACAAGACATCTATCTATCATAATAAACAATTAAATCAATCCCATAACTTCCCAAGAATTGATTCAGAATTATACCTTAACTAAGTATACAGTCGAAGGCACGATCTCTCGAATCCAAAACACTCCTCGTGTCCAGCAATAATCCGTTCGTTTGGAGCATTTTGTCAAACAGTTCACAGAGGAAACAAAAACAACCAGATTACAAATGGGACGATCTACGAGTGCTCAAGATTTAAGAACACTCACCCAATGGCTTGATTCAACGATCGATGGATTATTCTCGATCAACAACTGGATCGATTTGTCCTCAAAATCTTCTGGTTCGAATTAAACAGGAGAAATCATAATCAAAACTGATGTAGGCGCCAAATAAACTCTATTCAATACTTACTGAAGGAATTGCTATAAGAAGATCGATCAACTCCAATGACCTTCGATTGATTTCTCCTTCTAGATCATGAACCATAGGAATCAATAAACAGGGAATGTCAACTGATCTACATTGGAGAAGGACTGAAATTACTCACCAGTATCAACTTATGGAAACGTCGATCTCGTCTTTGCGTAGCGCTCTTCTTCTCGGCCATGGTTGGATCAGCTTGGACTGCAGTAGGCTCAGCTCTTCTTCTCGGCCATGGTTGGATCAGCTTGGACTGTAGTAGGCTCAGCTCTTTGGAAATCAGAGAGACGAAGAATTTGGAGATTGGTGAAGAAATTATGAGGAAGAAGGGTTTAAATAGATGGTTGAGCGTGGAGAGCACGCTGGCTTTTTGGCGGGAGATTCTTCTCTTCTGACAAGGTGGTTAGAGCAGGGAGAGAAGCACATGGCCACTGTGCAATGGCCGTTAGGATTTTGAAATTTGAGTGCAGCTTTGAAACACAGTGAAGAGATGAAAGGAATAAATCCTTATGAATTAAAAGTTGGATATGGGCTTCAGTTAATGGGCCATTAAAGACTATAGGCTTTAGAATGGGTTAAGCCCAAGCTAAAATTTAAATGATAACTAAATTACAAAAAAAAATTAATAGTATTCATAATCATTTAAGAAAATTTTTAAAATTTCAGAAAAGTGGAGTTACAAATCTCTCCCCCTTGAAAAATTTCGTCCTCGAAATTGAAATGTAGACACAGGCAATCAAAAAAAATAGTGAATCCAAGAGTTGTTTATTGAATTCAAGAAAATGTATAAAATACAAAGCACTCAAGTGAACAAACTAGGATATCGCTCACGCATCTCATCCTCACGCTCCCATGTGGACTCTCCCGGAGAGTGGTGTCTCCACATGACGCGGACAAGTGGAATGGTCTGGTTCCGCAATTTTTTTTTCCTGCTATCCAAGATCTCCACTGGCTGCTCCTCGTAGGTCAAGCTCGGACCCACCTCTAGCTCTGAATAGTCCACCACATGGCTCGGATGTGGAATGTAGCGTCGAAACTGGAATACTTGGAAAATCTCGTGCATTCCCTCCAAACTAGCTGGAAGCGCTAGTCAATATGCCACCTCGCCAATACGCGTCATCACGTAGAGAGGCCCGCTGAATCTCGGACTGAACTTTCCGCCTCTGCCAAAATGAATGGTGCCTCTGGTCGGCAAGATTCTTCAGGAACACTCTGCTTCTAACTGCGAACTCCGGTGACCATCTGCTATTGTTCACCTAGTGCTTTTGTCAATCCATGACGCTCTGAGCCTTGAGTCCAAATATTCACAAGAAGTTTGGGATATCATGCTTTAACAAAGATCGAGGATCAAACAGTCTCGAAGTGGAAGGAATTTCAATTACAACTCTGAGGAGCAAAATCATGAAGACACAACTATAAAGTACGATCAAATATTGATAGTTTTAACACAAGTAGGCTAGCACAAGATAGAAAAATCATGGTTAGACGGACATGATTTAAGATCGAAATTTAAACCAGACACAAATGAAGTATGGAATCAAAATCTGGCAATGTATAATTTGAGAAAATCAATGATCTAACGATACAATACTAGAAGGTAATTAGCAAGGGTTGATTTGAGGAACGTACGAAATACTCCGGAGATACAGTATCAAATCAGGGTGAACATGCAAGGATTTGTGATTCTCGAAAACCAATAATCATATGAAAAGGGATTATAGTCTCCAAAATATCCAAGAACATATTGGTATCTGAAATCACCTTGCTTAGAATCCCTACCCCGCCAGTATATATCTGACTGCAGTGGACTTTCGGCTCCGTGACTCAAATAACAATATGTCTCTAAATACTCTATCAACCTTATCCATTTTCCAACAATCATTGACGAAACAACCCAAGAGATCAAGATATGAAGAATATGACAAGTCTCGACAATCCTCGAAAAATATGAGTGTCTGAAATCACTTCAACATAGAGTTCCTGCCTCGCCAGTGCGCTACTGGCTGCAGTGAACTCTCAGTCTCCATAATATCCAACTAATGGCTGCAGCGCGCAACTGTCATGCCATAGTAGGTCATCGAATAGCCTCTCGACTTTATCCCTAGGAATTTCAAAAGAGTTTCAAGGAATTCAAAATAAATTTCAATAGTCCAAGTCACGGAAATGGTGTGAAATTACCTGACTGTTAGAATACATGAGTTTATTAGGTACTAAAAATGATAAGGGATCCGATCAGTGAGTACAAAAGGGCAGCCAGGGAGATTTAAAATTTCAGACAGGATGAAGCTTCAGATTATGACGGAATATCAACTGACATCTGGAATGGTAACAAGGTTCCACATATGGAACGTTATCTTGAAAGGATATCAGAGTCTCGAAGGACGAACTGAGGCAAGGTATCAGTTAGAAGACAAGTTTCAAAATAAGAAATAAAATTCCGCACTGGAAACGAGTTTCAATAAAATCTCGAATAATAATGAAATCTCAAATAAAACTTGAATAGAAAACGAAATCTCAATAAGGTACATAGTGGAAAATAGAAAATCTAGTATCAACAAAGTCGTAAATAAGGAACAAATTCTCGAATAGAAAATCTCAATGAGGAGACAAGATTTGGAATAGGGAACACAGTCTCAACGAGTTGCGAGTAGGAACTGAAAATTCAAAGTCCAGTAAATCTTGGATGGGAGGCAAAATCACGAATAAAACAAAGTCTCGAAATAGGAAACAGGATCTTAAATTCTCGAATGGAATCAAGTTATGAGTAGGAAAAAGAATCAATGGATGAGTAAAACAATATCCATGAAACAAGCGATACCTCAAATAGGGAACAAGATCGAAGCAAAGTTGTGAACGGAACAATTTCCAAGTAGAAAACAAGCCACGTAGGAAACGAAATCTCACAGGTCGAAACTGAAGTTTTCAAACGATGTCTTGAATGGTGAATAGAACAAGCATTGAATAAAAATCAAATTCAAAAATCCCCAAATAGAAAATTAAACTTCAGAAAGAAAACAAAATTTATAAATTGTAACTAGTCCTGAATAGGAAACAAAATTCCTGAGTAGAATCTCGAAAAGTGCAAGGTTAGAATGGATTGGTGGAGTATCAACGAATAGGAAACAATATCTCGAATTAAGTTTCGAATACCAACCAAGATTCCAAATAGAAAACAAGAAATTCCAAGAAATGGTCTAGATGCTAAAAAAAATTTAAGAAAAACTAGGTTGCTAATCAAGATACATGGTTTTTCCAACCATGCAAAAGAAATCTTCTGTCTTCAGTCTAACTTCAGTGTTTCTCCGGGACTAGAATCTCTTCAACCTTCTTCAATTGTCCTGACATAGGTTGATCCCTGCGGTAGTGCTCCATGCTGTTGTTGAATCTGGAGAGACGGGTCCTTCTGTGATACTGGTGTTTCTCGTGCTTGTCCTTGGGCAGTGTGATCAGCGGTCTCCAGCAGTCCTTGACTTGGTGGGCAGGCGATTAGCAGTACAAGCATAGCCTTCGTCTCTTGTGGCACTCTTTGTGGTGATGTCCTGGGCGACGGCAGAAATTGCAAGTGGTCGTCATCTGGATCTCCCGCTGGGCTGAAGCACGCAGCCTCTGATAGGAATATACGGCTGCTGGTGTGCTGGATACTGAGATCTTGTTGTTCTTCGGCATAAGTCTTCATGTCTCTCCTGGGCTTCAGCTTCCCATTGTTGTATGTGTTATGAGCTGGGTCTCCCGGTTGGTGACTTCAATCTTCAGAGGAGTCAGATACTCAAAGACTTGGATATTGATCTTCAGTGGGGGGCTCCACGTTCTCGATCTGCTCTTTGATGCCGGATATGCGCTTGGTGTCGGAAAAATCCAAGTGCCTGAGAGTCTGGAAATCAGAAGTCCTTCCTGGCTCGGAGAGTGTATCCACAAGTCTGACTTGGAAAGGGTGGCATGTTTCCTCTGGTTGTCAAGGGACTCTTCAACGTCTCCGTCAACTACGTACTACCCATGGGGATAGTAGTGGCGATAGAAGGTAGTGGAAGCTCGAAAACGTCAAGTGCAGGTGAATTGACAGTTCTGGTGTCGCATGCTTTTGAACTATCTGCAAAACAGAAAACTGTTAAAATAACCTAGACCTACATACAACAAGTGTTTATAGAATATCAAAATACCTGATACACTTGATATACCTGATATACCCTTATTTCCCGGTTTTCCTATGCTGTGATCAAGTTTCCCTAGTGTAATCAAGTCCCCTAATAGTACGCTAAGACCTAGGTACCATTAGGATGGACCTGCATGGGCCACCACTAAAAATATGTCACGACCCGCTCCCAAATAATCGGACACTCGGACACGCCCAGCCTTCGTCGTTAGACACGATGAAGTAAGCTGTACCAAGCTAGGGAAACTAACCAGATAAACATGAAAATATAGAATCACAGCATCTAAAAACGTATCCCAGAATGATCACCATAATCCACAAATCTAGATGTGTAAATGTACGAGTCATCAAGAATGAAATGTACATGAATTCTAAAGACAATATCTAAGAGTAAAGCTAACAATCTAAACCTGAAACCTCAAGCTAAGCCTCATCCTGCTCAGCTAAATCCTGGGCTCTAGCCCATAGAGTAAACAATGTCCTGCAAGCATACTGCAGCATATCCTATTCAGGAGCAGAGCAAAGTACAGTTCTAGGTAATGAACAATAACATCATGATATGGAAAATAAATGCTGAAAGAACATGATAAGAACAAGGTATGTAAAGAACATGAAGAAATGAACTACTGCTATAAAGATACATGAAAGATCATGACTATGTAAAGATGCAGAAAAGATCATGACTATAACTAAAATCAAGATCAGGATCATGGGAACTAATGTAAGAACAAAATCCTGAACATGTGTGTTATAATTTTAAAATACTTCTATGATATGTGACCAGCTTGGGTAAGACCATGAAAGAGCATGAAAAGATCCTGAAAGATCATATAAGGTACGGATTAGGACCCGCGTGCACTGTGCGAGGCCTAAGCTAAAGATCATGAATAAGTATCCGAGTTTGGTCACATATCTAGAGTATTTCCCCACCCCAAGATGCAAGTAAGATCATGAAAGCGCAAGTAAGATCATGAAAGAACAAGCCAGAAAAGATCATGAACGTGTCGCAGTGTGTCAGCAATAAAGAACAAGAAAATATACTGATCAAAATCATAGAATGTACTTGCCTGTCCGGGTGATCAAATGTAGACAATAAAGCTGGATATCCTCCTGTTGTATAATTACAGTTGATAAGTCAACATGTAAAGTTGATGTTAAGTCTAAAATCACTAAAACAATCCTATTTGATAAATACAGTCTACTCTATAGGATGTGATTATCTATATAGTCTAGTTTAGATTAAAACTTAAGCTAAACACTTTCTTAAATCTATAATAATGGTCAACCTATTACTATGAATCACCAACAAGTATTTGTTTAACAGAGCTATATACCCTACAAGGGTAATCTATCAATGGTAGCCAACCTTACACCACCATAGCTAACTGTTGGATTTAGTCCAACCCTACCATAGTATATGTTAAAAATGGACTAGTACTCATTTAGTGTAATACCTATAGGTTGCATTCGATCTATCAAAAAGCATCATAAAACTGGAATGACTCAAATCAAAGCTAACAAGAAATATTACAGAAGCTTTTAAACTGAAAGATAACATTTGTTCAAGACCTTACAGTTCATAAAGGAAACAGTAAAGAATTTGGTACTTCTAAGTTGTCAAGCACAGCAGCTATGTTTACCCTAGTCTCAGAAAACTTAACCAATGAGGACTCAACCCTGTCCCAACTGTTCTAACCAGTCCATGCTCTAGGAATAATTCCTGATGAGAGTTTTACCAGATGCTAGTCTCAAGTTACAGTATGAATCACAATGGCATTTGAAAACAGTTGTGTTTCCACCTGCAAAATCTCTCAGTTTGGTACAACACTATCTGAGTTCTCAGTTTGCACTGATATACTCAGTTATCATATTGAATCAATAGGATATTTAAATCCTCATGTCCTCAACTAAACCAAGAACTTGATACCTACATTCCCAGGTTCACCAGGGTTATTCTGAAGGTCAGTCCATGGCATAGTGTAACCCACAGTCCCCTGTAAACTTATTTACCAGCCTTCTATACATCCATACACAATTTGATATGGCATTCAGAAATCAGTCCAAATGCAGGATTGTAATCCCCAGGTTCCTGAGAATTTAGAATACATTGAGTTCTAAATGAAAATTACCAAGTTCTCAGGTTCCTGTGTTACAATAGACTGTACTACTTGATTTGGACTGTACCCATCAATCTCTGAGAAATGAATTCACATAGGATCAACTTTCCAACAGATTAATCATCCAAATATAACTCTTGCAATATAGGATTTAAATGAGTTCAATCCTGCTACCCTTTGGTATACTAGTCCTAAATTGGACTTCTCAATTTACTAGGGTGATCAATCTAGTGAGAACCTAAATTCCAGTTCAGTCACAGAGACTCATCCCTACTGATCAGTGAATAAACTTGCCATACAGTTCGACCACATTTGCTATCTAAATCAAAATACCACACTAGAACCTAGTACAATGTTTCAGTCTAAACAACATACACCAGTCCACCCAGTAGCTAGTATCCTTAGCTACAAATTAGCCAACACAAACAGTCAGCTAATACTGGGTGCTAACACAGTCCATTGCACTATTCCAGTCAATACTCTCATCATCAATGAGAAGTATCTTTAGGCACTATTCCAGAATTACAGAACTTGGAATAACCAATGAACTCAAGTGTAATCCCTAGTCCTCAAATTGATACAACTCAGTCCCACACAGGGCTGATACATTCCAGTCCACACAGGGCTGTTACATATCAGTCCTACACAGGGCCGTTATGCATCAATCTCTGATTCATGGCAAATTAGGCAAAGCTCTCCATACAAATTCTGGAAAATATTCACCAAAAACAAATGCAGTCCTAATTCCTACAGAAATTCCAAAGGTTATCCCCACTATTTAGCAATTGTTTCCCCATAATTTAACAAGACATCTATCTATCATAATAAACAATTAAATCAATCCATACATCTAACTTCCCAAGAATTGATTCAGAATTATACCTTAACTAAGTATACAGTCGAAGGCACGATCTCTCGAATCCAAAACACTCCTCGTGTCCAGCAATAATCCTGGTTCGTTTGGAGCATTTTGTCAAACAGTTCACAGAGGAAACAAAAACAACCAGATTACAAATGGGACGATCTACGAGTGCTCAAGATTTAAGAACACTCACCCAATGGCTTGATTCAACGATCGATGGATTATTCTCGATCAACAACTGGATCGATTTGTCCTCAAAATCTTCTGGTTCGAATTAAACAGGAGAAATCATAATCAAAACTGATATAGGCGCCAAATAAACTCTATTCAATACTTACTGAAGGAATTGCTATAAGAAGATCGATCAACTCCAATGACCTTCGATTGATTTCTCCTTCTAGATCATGAACCATAGGAATCAATAAACAGGGAATGTCAACTGATCTACATTGGAAAAGGACTGAAATTACTCACCAGTATCAACTTATGGAAACGTCGATCTCGTCTTTGCGTAGCTCGCTCTTCTTCTCGGCCATGGTTGGATCAGCTTGGACTGCAGTAGGCTCAGCTCTTCTTCTCGGCCATGGTTGGATCAGCTTGGACTGCAGTAGGCTCAGCTCTTTGGAAATCAGAGAGACGAAGAATTTGGAGATTGGTGAAGAAATTATGAGGAAGAAGGGTTTAAATAGATGGTTGAGCGTGGAGAGCACGCTGGCTTTTTGGCGGAAGATTCTTCTCTTCTGACAAGGTGGTTAGAGCAGGGAGAGAAGCACATGGCCACTGTGAAATGGCCGTTAGGATTTTGAAATTTGAGTGCAGCTTTGAAACACAGTGAAGAGATGAAAGGAATAAATCCTTATGAATTAAAAGTTGGATATGGGCTTCAGTTAATGGGCCATTAAAGACTATAGGCTTTAGAATGGGTTAAGCCCAAGCTAAAATTTAAATGATAACTAAATTACAAAAAAAATTAATAGTATTCATAATCATTTAAGAAATTTTTTAAAATTTCAGAAAAGTGGAGTTACAAGAACAGCTTACTGCCGCCGTCTCACAACGGTGCAGGCTGGGCATGATCCGATTCGACCCAATAATTTGGGATCGGGTCGTGACAATCCAAGACAAGTTCATACTTACCCAAACTTGTGTTTTAGTTCATAATTAATTTCATTGCATAGTAGAACTACTGAATCAACACTTGACTCACAGGATCCTTCTCGGATCATACTAACTGCCTGACTGAATCATTGACTCAGGGTTTGGGGAGTAGTGTTAACACCTGTGGTCAAAGTCCCCTTACTGAATTACTGTGGATAGCGGAAGCCCAACCTCCTTGGGCTGAAGCCGGACCGCGTTCACTAAAACACTTACTGCCTCCATCCCTAGCCGACCACATGATGTTACGTGCTCAAAACACTACTGTTATTTAGCTTGCATCTTTCCACCTTCAGAGTTTTATTGCATAACTGCTTCTTTACTTATTATCTAAAAAATATATTTATGTACAAAATGCTTCTTATCTCATTTTTAATTATTAAATAAAATGCTAAAATGGATTTGTGTGTTCTTGTTCCCCTCCTGACTGGAGATCAATATTTTAGGTTATTGCGACGACGAGGAGCTGGCTTATAGTTCTTATTACGGACCCGACTTGGGTTCCGAGGAGTTATCTGAACCAGGACAGAGGAACCAAGAGTCCTAGTTGCATCCTTTCTGTTTAATTTTTCCTTTTTCTTAAAATTGTAATAAATGAATCAATGTGATAATTGAATATTTCTGCTTGTCTTTACTTCAATATAGACTCTTAGTTGTACTTCCAAAATGTTTATAATTTTTTTCGCTTTAGAATGTCATCCTGCGTTGCTACTGAATGACACAGCTTACTGCCGCCTCACAACGGTGCAGGCTGGGCATGATCCGACCGGACCCAGTATATTAGGATCAGGTCATGACATAGTGGTGGTCCATGCAAATCCAGTTCTGCAAATTGGTCTAGTCAACTTAGTCTAGACCAGCATGTAGTCCTGCAATCTGAATTAGGTCTCAGTATGACTTTAGAAAAACAGACTCTAAACAATTAGAACACTTAGACTATTTTTACCATGTCACAACATAAGGCCGAAATTATCTATTTATAATATCTATTTCGTAGATTACCTTACTTATGTTTGTACCTAAATATTCAGAGGATTACTAAAGGAGTATTATATAGTAGTAAAATATCTGGTTGACCAATCACCATAGAGAAGTTAAAAGGATTTATGAAATGAGAATCTTGTTGTAATTATCGTGATGATAAATTCCTAGTTACACTCTTAATTTTGGTAGATATCCTTCATGAGATCATGTTTTCCTAATGCTACAATTTCAGAAAATTTTGAGGATTTCAACTTTAGAAAGTAATTATGTAAGATTACTGAGATGGAATTTGTCAAACATATGGAAGTTAAGTTTTCGAAGAATAGAGTTTGGTATTCTTTTGGATGAAGCCTTAGGTATTTGACGATTTTGAATTTTATGATTAAAGAAAAGAGTTATGGAAGATATAGAAAGACATAGGTAGAGTTATTGAGGAAAGTCTAGGATTTGGTAAGGTTCTTCCATGGAGGAAGTGAATTTGGATAATATAAATATGAGAATATGATGATCAAGTAAAAGAACACTTGACGGGGATCAACTTTTATGATTAGCTGACTACTGTAACCAGTAGGGACAGATATAACCATGGAAGGAATAACACAAGTAATGGAATGATAGGTTCTAGAGAAGGAATAAGCAGTGAGAAATTGAGATAAGACTATTGGCATGCAACTTTTGAAAGGAGCAATCGAGTTTGACCAAACATTAGAGGCTCATATTGGTTATGGTAAGAATGATTGCGATTTTGTGATATTTTTGCTATTGTGTTTGGATGAGAACGATTGATAGGTGCATGGTTAAAGATTAAAACATGATTAGTGATTATAATTTTTTCAATTGATTTCAAGAATTGGAAATTCTCGAATATAGGTCATGGATTAACTTTAAAAAAATTTTCTAAGGATTACTATGTGTCACGACCCGCACCCTGATTAAGGGCACGAGAAGCGGTTACGTCCAGCCTACGCCGCAGTATCGGCGGTAGAACGCTGTATATAGGGTCTGTAAATACTACGACTAAACAGATAAATGTACCTGTACAGTATATACTCCGAACGGAGGAATATAAGCAATACTGCCTCAATCACATAATCAAAACTAAGGTAGAAAGCATGAAAAAGAGATATGATAGAATAAGCAAGAACGAGTCCAGAAAATATCCACAAGTCACAGCTAAACACAAATCCAGAGTCTCAGAAATAATAAGTATAAGATACTACAACTGAAATAAACTGCTGGCTCGTAGGCCAGGCAAACCTAACTAACTAGGCTACTCCGGGTAGGCGAAGTCAAGAGGCTCTACCACTAAGCCCCTGTCTAAGTCAAGTCCATCAGACTCTATCCTGTAGTAAGTCGGGCAATCACCCTCTAAATCATCTGTAAAATTTGTCAACGGTATCCTGTCAGGAAAATGAGCAAGTACAAACACTAACAGCAGTTCCATGTGAATTGACAAAAGCTATAAGAGACAATATAATGAAATACAAGACAAAATTAACTGGAAATATATATCATGATGTGAGTACTGTAAAGGACGATAATGTATATGTGTATATAGGATGACTTGGGAACTATTCGGAAGCCGAGTTACAACCCTTAAACCAAACAAGGACCGGGGTTGTAACCCTTCTCCCGAACAGAACTTAGTCACCCTAAGATAATAATATAAAAGGTGCCTTGAATTATTAGTGCGTCATGTGATCGGATTGGAAAAGGCTTTCCATCTGACCGACTATGAACCATGAATACAATAGAAACGATAAGGCCGGTCACCATGGAAAGCTATGAACCGTAGGGTAAGGCTTTACCCGTCGTGAGGTGAGGGTATAGCTATGAACCATGAGTACCATAGAACCATGTGGAAATTGATCACACAACCACTAATAACTCCCCTATCCCCGAATAGTACAATAGATCTGGACATGACACGTTATGACACGGGATTCCATAAGAGGGTAGCAAGTCCCCTTTTGAAATCGATGTCTATACCAATACACTGAAACAAGACAGAACATGTATCAATATACCATGAAACTTTAGGAACAACATCCCATGTCATGATCCAACATATACTAGTCCGTGTACTGTCGTGACTGGAAATCGAGTATAACACTACAACTGAATCGGATATAGCAGATATCAAGACAATGAAAACTATCAGTGAATGTACTCGCCTGTGGTCCTGAGCTGATAGGTGAACAAATACTCAGAGTGATCACAGACCTAAAATAAGATACTATGAGTCAAACAGGGCTAAATACTGAAAAGGAAACTAATACAAGTCATGAATGCAAGTCTAAGTCAAAACTAGGTCAATCTAGGTCAAACTGAGTCATACTAGGCCATACTGGTTCATACTAGGTCATACTAGGTCACTGGAAGTCATTCTAAGTCAAACTAGGTCAATCGGGATCAACGGTTGACTTACAGTTGACTTTTGGTCAAAAAGTCAACTCTGGTCAACTCTGGTCAACTATGGTCAACTATGGTCAACTCTAGGTCAAACTAGTCTAATGTTGACCAACTATTGACTTTTAGTCAACTAGTCAACTCTGGGTTGGTTTCGGTCAAATCGGGTCGCTTAAAGGCTAAGTTTGACCTTCGGTTGACTTTTGGTCAAAACGGTCAACCGACGTCAAAACTAGTCTTAGAGTACCATATTTGATCATTACCAACCACGGGGATCAATTTCTAACACTATCTTAGGCTTCTAGCACAAGTATCCTATTTCTAGGCAAAACTAGGATTTATGCTTCTAAGGTAAATCCCGATACCTTGCCAAAAACCAATGAAACCTTGTAAATACCCATGGAACTAGCCTAGGCTCCTTAGGGTAGCTAGATATCAACCTATCTAAGGCTTACCTACCAAGAAATTGGGGTATCCTAGTTATCTAGGTCATGTTAGGATACGGGGTATAGGTTTACCCTATTACCTATTTCTATGTCATGAATTTACCCTTCTATTCTACCCAACACTACTCACATATACACTCTCACACACACCACTCTTAGGCCCTCCTATAGGTTTTCCTACAAGTTTAGTTATAGGCTATCCTATAGGTTACTAACCACACTCTTTAGCTCTCACACACTCACACATACTCACAATTTCCCACTCACACACATGGCCAAATATTGGACAGGTTTTGGGATACATGGACTGTCATTTATGGGAAAGAGGAGGCTGTTATTTGGATGTCCTTGGACAGTCCAAAGGGGCTGCCAAGTGTGATAAAGGGACTGCCATTTATGGCTCTAAGGACAGCCATGTAAAGGGCTTTGTATGGACTGTTATTGAGGGAGTATAGGGCTGAAATTGAGGGCTGTTTTGTAGTGTATTCAGGTTGTTATGGACAGCAGTGAGGGGCTGAAATGAAGTCAGTGTGGACTGGTTTTGAGGCTAAAGTAGGGACTGATTTTTAGGCCAATGTGTGGACTGATTTTAGGGGTATTTGTGTGCTGCCATTGGAGTTTTGGTGGTTGTTTTGGGCTATTGGAGTGGGTGTTTAGGTGGGGACAGCCAAGGCTTTTGTGGACAGCAGTAGGGGCTTCTCCCCCTCCTCTAAACACTCACATATACTCCTCTAACACTCACATATCCTCTACCCCTCTCCATATCCCTTCTTCAACCACCACTCACACACATGCTAATTTACTTACTCTCCCCTCTCTAACATAGACACACACACACAACTCCTCTCCTTCGCCGAAACCTGGGAGCACCCTTCCCTTCACAAACATCACAACCACCTCCATAATTATATATATCTCCCATATATAACCATATTTTTTTTATATATATACTAATAATATATATATATATATTATATAATAATATAATATAATATATTCAATATATATATATATCTATATATATAACTAAATGGCATGAACCCACAACCAAAACATATCTACCAATTCTGGCCGAAAATGACAGCCCCCTTCCCAAGCACCACATTCTCACAACAACACTCCACAACACATAAAATCACCATATATATATATATATATATATATATTATATATTATATATATATTAATATATTAGAATATATATATATATAATATATAATATATATATATATATAATAAACTATATATACAAATACATATAGGAAGAGTATGATACATATAAATACATGGAGAAACTCATTCTAAACATGCAAAAATCTGGAATAAAATGAAGAACAACAAAAAACAATATTAAAATAATATCCATGAGTCAAAAAGGGGACTTTTCCTATTGGGACACAATCCTACATGTGGACACCCTAGAAATGTCCAAAGGACACAAAAATGGTCTCAAATGATGGCACCACCATGGAATCATCATGAAGGGTTCCTACATGATCTACATGAGAAAAGAAATGGGTTTGGAGAAGGATTCACCTTGGTTGGAGGAGGAAAATCAATGGAGCTTCAAAAAGTAGATGGAGCCTTTGGGGAAGAAGAAGAAAAAGTGGATTGGAATGAAATGGGATGGTTTTCTCTCTCCTCCCTATCCTCTCATGATGTGGCCGGCCACCCCCCTGTGGGTTTGTCCTATATGATATTTACAAGTTTGTCCTCCTATGAATTAAATGGCTAAAAATAGAAAAAGGGTTAAACCGGGGGTAGTTAGTCAAACCAAAACCACTAATCTCTACTAAATATTAACTAAAATAATTAGTCTAGTCTCTAACCAAAATATCTAACATGTGGGCCATGTCTAGCTAGTGTGTGGGCCCGCTAAGGTCAAAATACCCCGGGTCCCCGAAACAAGTCAAAACAAGTCGGAATGAATTGAAATTCGAACCCGATTCAAATAACCCCAAAATAATACAATAAATAAATAAATAATTCCAAAATAACTTTAAAAGTGGAAAATGACAAAAATACCTGTTTTTAGAAACTGGGGGTGACACTATGTCAAATGAAGATTGTGAACTTTGATGTAGTCAGTTTTGGAAGAATGCTGACAATTGGAAAATTGATATCCTTAAAATGATTTGATCGAGAAAATACTTGAAATTGAAATACATTTGGCATATGCGTTACATACGACGATAGATGAAAATTTGATTTAGATGATTTATGATTCCAAATAGATTTAGTTTTAAAACCTTAACAGCTGCCTTAGTTTTCTGTAGATACTGGAAGTTCAGCTAGTTTAGCGAGTTAGAGATTGATTTTTCATGGGTATTAATAAGATGGTTATCTTGTAAGTCATTTTTTCATGCATATCCTATCTGCTGACCGTGGAAATAGTGATACATATTTTTCTATCCCCTTTGATCATCACTCAGTTCTCAATGAAAATCTTATTTGATTACATTCCTATCATAGCTATATTATTCTAATCACCCTCGCTATCCTACTATCATACAACTTGTTGATTTTTCTGAGTCACAAACCCTTATACCCCCTTTCCAATTTGATTTAGAATTTTTAATCCCTCATCTCAGAAGATTTCACTACTTTCTGCCTTCTCAATAAACTGTTGACGTTCGTTTCTTTCTTGCCTTTTCTGTTTGACGAGACCTCATTTGATTTTTCTATATTTTATGATCATATTTTAATCGTACCTAGATTTTTCTCATGTCGGCCTAAATGATTTTGATCACAACAATATTCCAACTCTATCTCAGATCATATCGAGATAATTCTGATCGTGCCTATATTTTATCATTGTACCTAGTGATCGTGCCTAGAATCCGATCGTGCCTGATGATTTAAGGCCTCGTTTGGTTCGCGGAATCTCCGGGTTGGAAAAGGAAAGTGATTACTTTCCTATGTTTGGGTGCCAAAAAATTGAGGAGGAAAGGAAAGTGATTCCCAATGGAAATGAAATTATGGGGGAAAGTGATTCCATCCATCCAAGCAAGGAATCATTTTCCCACATTGAAGTAATCACTTTCCTTTTCAAATTTTTTGGCATTTCCAAACATCGGAAAGGAAAATCAATGGAAAATAAAATTTTCCAAAGGAAAGAAATGACAAGGAATTGATTTCCTTTCCTTCCATTCCGCGAACCAAACAAGGCCTAAATATGGAACGATTTATAGCAGAAATTTATAGAGTACATGAGTTGTGGAATAAAGATGAGATAAATATGAACACTTGTGATTTGAATCAAGGAAGGGATAATTAATGATGTGAATACGAAGCAAATTGACATTGTATATTAGAGGTTGTTAAATGATAAGCATGGAGATGCACTTTAGGAAGATGCATGATGAATCAAAAGATATATAAAGGACGACCGAAACAAGAAATTTTGGACTTAAGGTGTAACTAATTAATGATAGCAATTGTATGAAATGAAGGATGCAAAAGATTTTAAATCAGAAATCCGAGATAGAAGGATTGTAAATAATATAAGATTGGAAGATGTAATAAAATATATTATTAACAGAGAAAAGTTTGGTCAAAATGATACAGTAAAATAAAGATGAAAGATTCGAGCTTAAATAGGATAATCAAAATTTTATTAAGAATTCAAAATCAAATAGATAAATAAGAATTTGGAATCAAGATATATACATGTTGGTGAAAATAAACGTCTTCATTATCGGAATCCGGTTACTAAGTTAGCAGCGGGACTGATTTTTGTGGGACCCACACGCCAATCAATTCCGGCCCTCCACGTGGCCTTTCGATCTGTCGCTCGGTCCAAATTTTTGGATCGAGTATCATTTTCCTATATATATATTCAATAGTATTAGCAATTACTTCCATCTCGACCAACTAAAACCCACAAACAGAAACACCTCACGTAAATTTGATATAAGCAAAGCACGGAGACGAGCAAGCTGTTTCATTTACGGCACTAAATATGTACAGAGGACCACTGTTTATGATTTTTTTACTGCAGTTTGTTCAATCTAAGAAACCTTGTTAAAGAGTGCGCTAAAACTCTGGTATTTGTTAGTGCAATCCTTCTTATTCAAGCAGTGTTTCCCTGGAGGCTGAAGTCGGACTATGTCACTATCATTCATCATCCAGCAGTGGCCTCGTTCACCATCTTCACAAGTGTGACCTGCGCCAAGTTGACGCAACAACGACTTGAGCAAGCAAGAAAAAGAAAAAAGAGAGGAGGTTTTGCAACTAAATACCCTCAACAATTTACAACTTGATCACACTTTGTATCGAGGAATTGTAAGTTGCTACGCTCTGTTAATTAACATTTAACTTTTCCATCCAATAAAAAAAATGTAGCTTTTTCTTTGATAAAATTATCCTTGAAAATGGTTTCGAGGGGTAGGGCTGCAAATGAGTTGAGCCGAGCCGAGCTTTTGCAAGCTTGAGCTTGGTTTGACTAGAATTATTCAAGCTCGAGCTCGAGCTTGATAAGTTTTTATTTTGAAGCTTGAATTTGGCTCGAACTTGTTTATATTAAGCTTGAGCTTGGTTTGGTTTGAGCTCGAGCTTAGCTTGATAAGGAAAGTCTGATTCAAGCTCGATAAGCTTGAAATCAATCTTGTCGCTCAACTTTATTTCAAGCTAGTTCGGTTTGAATTAAAGTATCTGAAATATTAACAATTTATTTACAAAAATTTAATTAAAAAATTCCTTAATATCACTTATTAAGGACATAAATATATAATACACACAATCATATTTTTTTGAAGTAATGGGTACTTGTGGGGAACTCGCCTCCACTGGAGCTCGAACTCCCAACCACTTGGGCATGCATTTCTCTTAACCACTAGGTTAGAGGACATTTGCATAATACACACAATCACATTGTTATACAAATATATATATAATTATAATTCAACAAAGAACAAACGAGTTTCTAAACAAGCTCCTAAACGAGCTCCTAAACGAGCTTCTAAATGAGCCAGCTCGCAAGCTCAATCGAGCCGAGTACTTCTAAGCTTGAGCTTGGCTCGTTTATTAAACGAGCTAAAAAATAAAGTTTGAGCTCGACTTGTTTACTAAACGAACCGAGGTCAAACGAACTTTTATCGAGCCGAACTTTGAGCAGCTCGCGAACGGCTTGGCTCATTTGCAGCCCTATCGACGGATATATTGTCCGTGTACAGGCAATATATCAACATTAAACCGTACCGTAAGAAAATTTCCATCAAGGATACTGGAGAGGGTTGCGGCTCGTCGAGGCGTGACGAAGCCGAAGAGGGGCAATCTTGACCAAACCCCCATGAGTGGTAAACTTGAATATAACAGTACACAGTGAGAAATGAAGCAGAAGAACATTTCAAGAGGAGGCTAGAACAAAAATTCGGAATTATTACACAGATGACAGAACATAAATAGCGAGCACAGGCAATCCGTATTAAAAGAGTGACCAAACCCCCATCAGTGGTTTGAACCGAGTCAAACCGTTGCTCACCCCTAGTTGAAAAGCTAAAACACAAATATAGGTTGCATGGCTTTTGTAACAAAAATAATATACAGTGAAAAATTATCTTATTTCTGATATTTTTATGAATTAGTACGAGTCATTAATAAAATTTAGATATCTCTAATTCTTTCTCAAAGTTATGTTTCGAATTCTTTTTGAAGATAATTTTATTATGGACGATGGACCACGGATAACAAAAAAAAACTTGTACATTTTATTATAAGTTTTATGAAAATAAAATCTCAACTTTCATTTTTTGGTTAGTTATAAATAAATTTTATAATAGATTTTGATTATAATGACATTAAAAATTATTCCAATTTTTCTTCTAAAAAGTTATTTTTTTTTTTGAAATAAAATGTCCCAGCCTGGACCCAGTCCGGTTTGGTCCGACCCGCCTCCGACTGTCATGGATCTAGACTGGATTTCCTCTTCTTTCTGTCGGCCCGGTCCGCTTTCTCGCCGGACTAAGTCTTGCCCAGCCATAAATCAGTCAAATCCGATTGGTACGAATCCCGTGCCGACTTGGCCCGGCTCATTACACACCTCGACCTATAATAAAGAACGGAAAATTGTACGATAAGCATTAAAATTTAAAATTATTGTATAAAAGGAATTAATTCTAAAAATTGTGAAGTAGGCATCGTTGCCCCAAAATTTGGGCATTAAAATTTTTACGTCCTACATTTGGGCGTGAGGGAAAAAGTAATTGTTGATTAGTTTATTCGTTAGTTTAATCTTTAAGGCTATTACGTTTAGGTAATTTAATCTTTAAGAAAATAGGATTAAAAATATGGGGCCAAATGTTGGGCCTTTTTTTAAGGTTTTTTCTAAGAGCACCATATCTTTTGCTAGGGGTTAACCCTTATTTGGGGGCAGTCCAAGAAAGTGAAACTTTTGCTAGGGGCTGCCCACAAGTTGCTAGGGGGCAGCCCAACCCCCCAAACCCACATTTTCATCTCATTTCTTCATTTCACTCTCTCTTCCAAAAGTTCTCTTCCAAAAGCTCTCCAAATCCTAAAACTATTCTCCACTCCTCCACCACTCCATTCCAAATTCTTCCACCACTCTCCTCCACCACTCCATTGCAAGAGATGACACGCAAGTCGAAACAATCATCGGAGTTAGGTATGTTCTTCCCTAATTTTCTCTACATTTTTCTAATTTTTTTTCCAAATCAAAGAATCATTGTTAAATCTCCAAAAAGATTTGTTAAATTAGGTTTAGATTTACTTTAGGGTTCAAGAATGAATTTTTCGAACACGATAATTCGCACATATTACTTGAAATCCAAACCCTAGAACACGACACGACTTTCGGCTGCTACAGTCGAGCAGCATTAGGACAACCAGGGATGTGGCAGTCCTACTGCAAAGTGGGACTACCAGACTCCATGCAGTCCTACTGTAAAGAGGATTGCTGGGATTCTGGCAGTCCTACTTTACAGTAGGACTGCCACATCCCTGGTAATCCTAATATAGCACTGGAGGTGACATTAGGAATTCTTAACATGATGTTTAATTGTTGTCTATTTTTTTATTATTTAATAACTGTATGTTGTCCTAGTTCTCCGGCCGCTAACAAAAGAATACGTTCCACCGTGTCAAAGCGGAAGGAACACGAGGGACGTCCTCTCGAGCGTCCGATTAGAATTTTCGAACCGCGTCCCAAGCTCGGTCTCGAACGTAGCCACCGGCACCCCAAGCTCGGTCGAAGCCAGAGTGAGAACTGTGTCGCGATCGCCAATGAGCTGGAGCGCATCGACGACGAGGTCGAGTTCCCCTTCATGCATAATATAGAGTCTCGTACAAAGGCCGGCATGATATGTAGTTGGATGTTCAAAATCATTTGTATTTGGATGTAATTTGGATGTAGTTGTTGTTGTTGAAAACTTGACTTGTAGATTTTAGGGTGTTTTGTCGCATACTTCATTTTGGATATTTGTCGGATATCTTTTGAAGGATATGTTGTTGTTTGAAAACTTGACTTGTTGAATATTTTGTCCGATATGTTGTTATTTTTGATGTAAGTTGGATCCGATTATCGTAATTTGGATACGTAATAGTAGATATGTTGTTATGTGGACATGTGTGTGTATAAACTCTCTTTGGATACCTAATTGAAACTCTCTATGAGGAGATTTTGTATTTCAAACTCTCCTCACAGAGAGTTAGTATCAGGACTGCCACCCACCAGGCAGGACTCTACACTAATGTAGGACTGTCCGGGTGGTGGCAGTCCTATTTGAAACTCCCTGTGAGGAGAGTTTCAAATACAACTCTCCTCACAGAGAGTTAGTATCATGACTGCCATACCCCTGGCAGTCCTACATTAGTGTAGGACTGTCAGGGATGTGGCAGTCCTACTTGAATCAATTTCTATAGCATTCTGTGTTACAAGTACCTTTTCTGATGAGTTCCATGAGGGGAAATGATTGATGATGATGCTTTTTAAGCTCATTAACTTTGCCCCCTTCCCATTTTAATAGAAATTGGTGAAATATGATTGTATAAGAAGAACTTGTGAATCTGAAGCATCTCTTGAGTTAGTTTATGGAACTCTTGTTACTGGCAAGGTAAGTTATAAACACACTTCATTGGAGATTGCTTATTGTTCTTAGCATTATGTAGTTAATTAATTGCTACATGCTACTTATTGCATTTCAACAATCGGATCCTCACAGAGAGTTTAAATTAGGACTGCCACACCCCTGGCAGTCCTACACTAAAGTAGGACTATCAGCACCCTAGCAATCCTACTTTAGTATAGGACTGCCAGGGGTGTGGCAGTCCTAATTTAAACTCTCTGTGGAGAGTTTGAGAGTTTGTATTTAAAACTCTTATAACAGAGAGTTTTAATTAGGACTGCCAGCACCCTGGCAGTCCTACACTAATGTAGGACTTCCAGGCTCCTGGCAGTCCTATTTGTAACGGTAGCAGCCGAACGGCCAAAACGATTTGTCGTGTTCTAGGGCTAGGGTTTAAAGAAATATGTGAGAATTATCATGTTCAAAAAATTCATTCATGAACCCTAAAGTGATTCTAAACCTAATATTTATGTTTATGTTTTCTGATTTTGGGTATGAGTGGAAACATTTTTGGTAGCAGATCTTAGACAAATTTAGAAAAAAAATTGTACCAAACATGATTGAGATAGGAGAATTTTTTTAGGGATAATTCTCGAAAAGAAAGGAATAAAAATTTGGAAAAAAATTTAGACTAGGGTTTGTTGGGTTTGGGCCTTTGTATTAGAAACTTTAGTCCCACATCGGCTAGGCCAAAGGAGTTGTATCTCTATATATTAGCTATGCTATTTTAGAGATGCACATGTGGTGTGGAGGTGCACATGGGTGTGCCATGTGGGGTTATTTTTCTAATGGAAAAAAGGCTAAATAAATTGAAAGCATTCATACTTTTTGCTCTTGGAAAATTTATTTTCGTGGAAGCGAAGCCCCGTAGGGGCTTAGCGACTCGGAGGGATCATAGGCTAATGAGGTGTAATGTGGTTTTGTTGGCGCACTTTGCACTTAGCACGTCAGCATCGTCGCTAGGCGCATAGTGCGCTTAAATTGCGCTCGTTACGCGAGCCACTTGCGCGGTAAGGTTGCGCTGCCAGGTTGCGCGGCCCAGGTTGCGCGACCAGGTGCACGACCAGTAGCGTACCCAGTTGTGTGCACAGGTGCGCGCTCAGTTGTGCAGGTGGCCCAGGGTGCGCAGGTGGCGCAGGTGGTGCAAGTGGCTCAGTGCACGTTCAACACATGGTGTACAAGGCGTACGGGGTGCGCGAGGTGCACAACTTGCTTCAGATCGTGCCTGTGCATGATCTGAGCGGTTATTGCACGTTCGGAGTGGTTATTACCACATCCCGAATATTGTGCTAACCGGGTAGTTGCTACTCGGGCTTATAAAAGGACTTTTCTCTCTCATAGGTAAGGGAAACAGAGCATATGAGAGTTAGGAAGTTTACAAGTGTTTATTAACATAAGTAAACAGAGGCTGTGAGAGAGAAGAGAAGCTTTGCACCAGCATTGCTTTTGCACAGGAGTCCGTGTACGATCCGAGGAGTCAGAAGAGAAGAAGTGTTCCAAAGTTCTTCGACAAACTTGCTGGTTCTTGGAAGCTATTCGTGTGGGGCGAATATAGCTTTGAGCAACGGTGATCATTCACCCCGGCAGGATATTCATCCATCTATCGCCTGTCATCTTCTTCGCTGATATGGATTACAAAATCTTTTTAGATTCTCGTGAAATCATATGCTACTGTAACGAGATCTTCTAAGATCTTCGTTAAACTTGCACAACCTTCCTAGAAGTGTTGCGTTGGAACATTGTTTTTACAATTATTTCATCTTCTCAGTTTTCCATGAAAAATTGTGTCCCGGCACTAATAATCTCAAAGCTATATTGCTACGATGGAAAACTTTAATGCTTTACTCCTCAATACTGACTTTTGTAAGTTAAAAAATTTTGATAGAGAGCATTATCAAGTCTGGAAGAGGAAGGTTTATCTCACTCTTCAACTCAGAGACATTGATCACGTGCTTCTTGAAGAGGAACCTACTGTTCCAGATACTGGGTCTGCTGCCGCAATCACTGTAGCTACTAAACTTCAGGGCAAGTGGAGAAAAAAGAATAGCATTTGTAGGCTACTTATCCTGAATGCTATGGAGGATTCCCTAGCAGAATCCTACAGTAAGAAGACTATTGCCATGGACATATGGGAGTCTCTAGAGAAACTGTACGAAGAAGACAAAAACAGGAGCAAGATATTTGTGGTTGAAAAATATCACAAATGGCTCTTTGAGGATGAGAAGTCCATGCTGCCGCAGGTAAAGGAATTCCTGAAGCTACGACAGAAGTTGGAAGACGAGGCGATGCCCCTTTCCGACAAGTTTGTTGTTGGAGGGATTGTCTCGAAGCTCCCCGCTGGATGGAGTAAGTTCTATGCAAACATGTATAGGAAGAAGCTTGAGATCAGCCTTGAAGATCTCTTGCAGGAAATCTATGTTGAGGACCAGATGTGGGCTCAACTGAAGGTGGATGTACTGTCCAAGCAATTGGCTAACGCCAATCTGGTTCATACCAAGGAACTAAGGGAAAAGCAGGCGGCTTTCCACAGCAAAAAAAGGACCCTCACAATCTGAAAGTAAGGAAACTTTGTTCAAGCAAAAGAAGCCAAAGTCCCATTTGTCTTGTTTCAAGTGTGGCAAGAAGGGCCACTTCTAGAATGAATATAAAACAAAGACCAAGAAGATGTTGTTGTTGAAACAACGATTGAACCAGAACAAGCTGAGCCGTCAGCTAAGCGTGTGAGAAGGTCGAAGGACTTCGGAAGTTACTTTGTCACCTTTCATGTGGAAGCAGATCTGCTTACCTATGATGAGACGATGAAGACCAGAGACGCAATTTTCTGGAAGGGGACGATTGACAATAAAATTGATTCCATCTCAAATAACACTTGGGTGTTGGTTGATCTTCCTAAAGGAGCGAAACCCATCGGATGCAAATAGATCTTCAAGAAGAAGATGAAAGCAGACTGAACTATTAACAAGTTTAAGGCTAGGTTGGTAGCCAAGGAGTTTTCTCAGAAGCAAAAATTGACTACTTTGACACGTATGCTCCAGTAGTCCGGATGACCACCATCAGAATGTTGATTGCTCTCGCAACAATAAATAAGATGGTGATACATCAGATGGATGTGAAAACGGTTTTCCTAAATGGCGAGCTGACCGAAGAGATTTACATGCAACAGCCAGAGGGATTTGTCGTCAAGGGTCTTAAAGACAAAGTCTACAAGTTGGTAAAATCTTTGTACGGTCTTAAACAGGCTCCCAAGATATGGCAATGAGAAATTTGACAAAGTTATAAGGTCAAATGGCTACATGGTCAGCGAGACGGACAAGTGTGTTTATACAAAGTTCGCTGATGGAAGAGGTGTGATCGTTTGTCTTTACGTGGACGACATGCTTATCCTAGGTACGGATATGGGTTGTGTCACGGAGACAAAGAAATTTATCTCGAGCAAGTTCAGTATGAAGGACTTGGGGGAAGCTGTTGTGATCTTAGGGACCAAGATCATCCGGATGGACACTAGACTAGCGCTGTCACAGTCTCATTATATTAAGAAAATGATCACTCGTTATGGGTATCAGGATCTTCCAGGGATCGATACGCCGTACAGGTGTGATTGACACTGAAGCCTAATTCAGGGTAAAGTGTCAGGCAGCTGGAGTATGCAAGCATAATCGGAAGTTTGATGTATGCTACTACTGCCATAAGGCCTGACATAGCTTTTGCCGTAGAAATGCTGAGTCGTTTCACAAGCAACCCAGGTGTTGAACACTGGAAAACTATGAAACGGGTTATGAGATATCTAAGAAGACTCAGACATATGCACTGTACTGCAGTGGAGATCCGCCGATAGTGGAAGGCTTCAGTGATGTCAGCTGGTACTCAGAGGTGGAGAGCGAGAGGTCTACAGGTGGATTCATTTTTACTATGGATGGAGCTGCTATATCGTGGAAGTGAAGAAGCAAACTATGCTCTCGCGATCATCCATGGAATCTGAGTTCTTTGCACTTGATACCGCAGCCGAGGAAGCAAAATGGTTTCGGAAGCTCATGTATGATCTTCCAGTAGTTGTGGCACAAATACCGGCAATACCGATATACTGCGACAACCAGGCGACTGCGGCGGTGGCATAAAATAACCTCTTCAACAGGAAGAACAGGACTGTGCGGTTGAAGCACAGGACAGTACATGATTTCATCAAGAGGGGTGTTATTGAAGTGAGTGATGTTCGGAGTCAGGAGAACCTGGCGGATCCGTTCACCAAGGGCCTCAAGCGCCAGCTGGTCGATGACACAGCTTGTAAAATGGGCTTAAAGGTATTCTGATATTGTATTATTGTATTCATACCATAAAGTTTTATGCTATTAGTTCAAAGAAAAATCTACTAGGCATCTAGCTTTTGGTTCAAGGGAGGACCACTTATTGAAGAATATCAGGAACGGTGGGTACATGTTCTATTGGGCATGGAAAGGTTACGGACCTACAACCACTGTTGTCTACTATTATTTTCTGTAAAAATGGATCATGGGAAGGTTGGCTTAAATGCCTCAGGCAGATGAATGCCTGGTGTGCTTTACAGGAAGCACGGTAGAACAACACTACAAAGAGTGAAACTCCATGTTACTGTGGGGTGACTCCACCATGAGGTTCCCAAGCATGGGATAATGTCTCAACTTTGCTCGCCAAGTCACAGCGGCGTAGCACCGTAAATAAGCAGTTAGCCTAATGCTGTATGTTAAAATAAAGAGAGGGGTAGTCAGCACTACAAAGAGGAGGAGTTTCTCATGTTACAGTGGCACGACACCACAATAAAGTACCCGGTTAGGGATAAAGCCTCGGCCTTGTAAGCCATGTCGCTGCGACGTAACATCGCAAGGGAGCCTAAGGCTTCATGCTGGGTAGTTTGGTACTACAAAGAGGCGGCTGCCTCATGCTACAGTAGTATGACACTATGATGAGGTTTCCGGTACGGGATAAGGCCTCGGCTTTAAGCCACGTCATAGCGGCGTAGCACCGCAAGGGAAGCGCAAAGCGCTTCATGCCATATCTCTTTAATAATGAACTCACTATAGTGTATGGACAAAGATCTCAGGCCGCGTCTTGAGGGTAAACTTGTAGTCGCCCAAAATTATACACTGAAACCAGGCTGGCACAGGGCCTTTAATGTGTAGCCAGAAGCACATGTAACTACATTATGTGAGTGGAAAGAATTTTAGCTATGGTGCAGAATTCAAGGCTTAGTCAATTCTTGTATTATAGTCTGTTGTTTGACCATGCGGGAAGATTAAGTCGTCAGCGACGATCTCTCCGAATGCATGATGGACAGTTACTGTGGGGAACACTTATACCCATATATAGAGATATGTGGGGGATTTTGGATTTTGGTGTCACTCCCCGATCCCGATACACGTATTTTTTCATGGATTCCGTATACGGTATCCGAATTTAGCATGTGTATTTTCTGTATGTTATTTTTAAAGGTTGCATGTAGCTCTTAGGCTTGTCATTAGTGGAATGGACAGATATTAGAGATTAGGGATTTGGGTTTCCATTAACCAACCCTATTTATAATCTCTTCCTCATCTTCCTCATTCACTCCTCCATTTATTTCCCTCAGCCACCACTCCATAGGCAAGTACACCTTGCTCAGAAGTGGAGATTAGCATTTTTCTATTCTTGATTTTTCTTGTTATTATTTATCTATAATGTTCTTCTCTTCATTCTTTACAAGTTTAGTTCTTGAAGTCTTTGATTTTAATGGCTAGATTTGTATAGATCTAAGTTCCTAAAATCTAGGGTTTCATGGGTTTTCATGGTTTTGATCTATCAAACTTGGCTATTTTCGAAAACCAATGGTCCTATGTTGTAGGAATTTTGATTCTACACAGTTTTGACCTTTGTAAAGTTAGATTTCGACCTGTTTGGAGGAAGTTATGGCCAAAGCAATATTTGGTTCTCCGTGGTTCCTACGCAGGCTCTGGCAGGAAAGATGAGAAGGGAAGATGAGCAGTTTCCAGCCGCATGAGCAAAGCAGCCGCATGAGCAAGGCAGCCGCATGAGCATTACAGCCGCATGTGCAATTCTCAGCCGCATGAGCGTCTGAGCCGCATAAAGCCGCATAGCGTTGGAAAGTTTTGGTCGTATAGCATTTCGCAGTCGCATAAGAAAGGTAGCCGCATAAGTATTTGAGCCGCAGAAGACTACTTTAGAAATGCTGCTGCATGGATTTCGTTTCCTGGCCGCATGGACTTAGTTCTTCTCCAGCCGTATGAGATCTCACCCTCCATCCGCATACGCCTTGACCATTTTTCCAGCCGCATGGCGCTGGCAGTTCCAGCCGCATAGGCCCAGCGACTCTCTAGCCGCATGGGACATAGCTTCCTGAGCCGCATGCGCCCCTTTCTTTCGGGCCACATATGCATGACTCTTTTCCAGCCGCATGCGCCGGCATTTTCCAGCCGCATGAGTCTTGGCCGCATGTTCCCTTGTGTATTAGTCTTCATTTCTAGTCTGACTACCTATATGAAGGCTGGATGATCCTATGTGTGTACAACGGTACAACCTATGTGAGCACCGAGGTGCTATCCTACGCGCTAAGTTCCTTCGTGATACCTGCCAGTACTTCCAAGAGTCCAACATTTACATAGTAATGGTCGTTGGCAATGACGTGGTATGTGTTGTGTGTTGTATTACACCAAGAAGGGGAAAACATACGTATAAATCCTTGAGCCAGTACGGATCCCTTCTTGGAGTACTCGTACGATGTACGACATCTAAGGGAGTGAACATGTGACCACGACATGTGAACTCTGAGGATAACCTAGGGATTAACTAGGCAACTAACTTAGTAGATGCATTGGGTGGGAAGAATCCCGAGATCGTGCCATACTAGCCACCCCAGGTCCCGTCCTGACGTGCCGGGTTGGCCGCCACAGATATGGTTTCATTCGCCTATAGCGAATAGCTATATCCGATCCTACGAGCTATGTGTTAAATATTTTAGCGCGGTAGCCCTTCGGGGGACTGGTGCATCATCAAAGTGTCATAAGTCTTATGGTTTGGCTAGCCCTGCTGGGTTGGCACGATCTGAGGATTCCTTTTAATCAGTATAACGGGGATAACTCCACCAAATATAAAAAGTCACAGGAATGAATGGCCGCTTGAAAAATGACTTGACTGTGCTTGGGCCTTCCGCTAGTAGCCGAGGGACACAAACTGTCATGGTGCGTGGTCCAACCCATGTCCTTGCTTGGTTGTTGGGTTGGTCTATCGTGCTAGGACAGGTGTGGACCGAGGTTACGACCGAAAGTTTACTATTTTTATTATTTTATGACTGGGTTTTATCTCACTCTTTTGTGCTCCCTTGTGGTACTTACTATTTCGGGGCTGACCCGGCTGGTTTTGTTTGGCCAGATCACGTAGCAGAGCCTGAGGTTCCGACTTTTTCCCTGACGTCAATGGTGCATACTAGGAGCATGACTGGCACGGGACTCGAGTGGGTTTCTTCTCCACCACTCTTGTATCTTTATTATGTCCTGGCGTTTAGCCACCGGCACCTGTTTAGCCGGCTAATCTAGACATTCTATCTTTTGCAAAATTGTAATTAAATCAGACTGCAGCTGAATACAATTATGTAACTTTGACTCTCTGGGCTAGCTACCTTATAAAGCTAGAACCCCATGACCATTTTGATGAAGCGTCAGGGACGCCTTACTGCTTTATCTTATATGTTCATTAATTGATGTTTTCTTGCTTTGAATGATTGAGACGTAGATGTTCTGTGCGACCATAGGTGACTTGAATGTAGCATACACCCCCTTGTCTTTTGACAGCCACGATCGCCGTATGACGTTTGAATACCTCATATGGAGTAGCTGGCCTAGTCCGTCTCCGTAGTTTGGTACTGGGGCGTGACAAGGTTTTATTGGTGGCCCATGCAGGTCTGACTTTTCAGACTTGTGGGGTGATGCTATTATAGGAGTCTCAATCAAAACTTGTTCCCTTTGAAGCTCTTATTTCGATTTCTCTTTCCTCACCTTGATTGATCCCCTGAATTATATCCTCGAATCTTTCTCGTCCTGACAATTAATATCATGTACCTTTCCATATAGGGGTGCTTCTTTCTCAGTAGCCGGCGAGGCCAACATGGAGGAACAACCAGTAGAGCATGGCTCGACGGGGCAACAACCAGAAGGAGTACAATCTTCTGATAGATCCGAGTGGAAGTGATATCAGAGCCGGTGGAACCGCAGGTTCTGGAAACTCCTGCACCCCCCGTGGTGCCAACAGCGATGCCAGTACCTGATGCTACTGCACTCCTGGAGGTCATCCAGGGATTCTTGGCCACTCAGCAGCGACTGGTGGCAGCTCATCAGCAACAGGAGACCCGACAGCAGGAACAGAATGTGCTACTGAATCAGGGGTTGCAATTAGCCTTGAGGAAGTATTAGAATTGATTCGGGAGCATCGGAGAGGTTTTATCGACTTAACCGAGATATTTTGACGGTATGGAGGAGGCCATTACGGCGGATGCATGGCTTCATGATACTGAGGCTATATTGACTGCAGCTAAGGTTCCAGCAGAAGAGAAGGTTGATCAGGTCAGACTGATACTTCAGGATCTCGTCGCGATTGGTGCGCAACAGAAGAGGTTGGACTGAGGTGTCCTGTTCCCTGGGATAGATTTCGTACCTGATTCAAGGTCAAGAACTTTGGCATGGTAGCACGGTATGAGCTTCAGCAGAGGTTTATCAGTCTCAAGCAGGCTAGGAGGACGGTGGATGGATATGCAGCGGAGTTCTGCAGACTGAGTCGGTTTGTACCGACGATGGTAGCTACAGAGCCAGAGAAGGCGATGAGGTTCCAGCAGGAATTCATTTGGAGATTCTACAGCTAGTGGATGGGCATGACTATCAGACTTTTGATGTCGTTTTAACGGCAGCCCGGAGGCATGAACTCACCCAACAAAGGCTGGTGACAAGAAATGGGGGCCAGAAGAGGTCTCATTCTCAGAGCAGGGGCAGAGGAGCAGTACAGTGAACATCGGTGCCAGCGCCCGGCATCCGTATTCATGAGTCAGGGGCGCCACGGAGGATGGTAGTATCTGAGATATCAGCACCAGTTCGGCATCAGCAGCCGAGGAACCAGCAGCAGTGCCAGGAGGCGCCTATTGGATGTACTTACTGTGGTAAGGAAGGGCACACTAGGGATGTGTGTCGTTCAGCTAATGGGTTATGTATGAGGTGTGACAGTCCAGACCATCGGATTGCCAATTGTCCTATGATGCAGAGGCCAGGAGGACCAGTTCAACAGTTTTCGATATTGCCAGCTCCAGGGGCAGCACCGAGCAGAGGGCCAGTATTGGCTGTAAGGCCGCTAGCCCAGCGTCTACCCACGCAGGCTCAGATGTACCGCCAGGCACAGAACCAGGAAGGCCGCAGAGGTCGCAGCGACAGTATGGTCGAGGAAGGCAGCAGGAGGGAGCTCAGCAAGGCCAGGATCAGGCCTTCACCTTATCGTTGGAGGATGCGCTAGCTTTAGGCGACGTGGTTGCATGTAATATTTCTGTTACCTCTTTTCCTGCAGTAGCACTGTTTGATTCGGGGGCTACCCACTCTTTTGTATCTGTACGATTTGCGACACGTATTGGATTGGAATCCGAGGCATTGCCAGAGAGGATGAATATACTCACTGGTAATGGGCTCGTAGGAGTTAGCAGAGTATGCTTAGCGTATCCAGTAATAGAGCAGGCGATTATTGCCCGCATCTTTGATTGAGTTCCCTATGGGCAACTTTGACGTTGTCCTAGGCATGGACTGGTTGAGAGACAATCATGCGACGATAGATTGTCGGGGAGGTAGGGTAGTATTTAATGTACCTGGCGTAGAAGAGTTTGTCTTTGTTCGATCATTGGAGGATCGACCTAAGGGCATCGTTGCAGAAGCATTGTCAGAGCAGGAGCAGATTCCCAGAGTAGTCAGAGAGTGTCGATGTATTTCCAGATGAGCTTCCAGGTTTGCCACCATTCAGAGATGTGGAGTTTTGCATTAAACTGAATCCTGGGACAGAGCCTAAGGTCGGTAGAGTTTACAGGATGTCGCAGTCAGAGTTGGACAAGTTGTACGAGCATGAAGAAGAATTGAAGGCGAAGCAGTTTATCAGAGACAGTAATTCGCCCTGGGAAGCACCGGTGATTTTAGTACCTAAGAAGGATGGATCGACGCGGATGTGTATTGATTACCGGCAGTTGAATGCAGTGCCAGTGAAGAACAAGTATCCGCTACCGCGGATTGATGATTTGTTTGATCAATTGAGTAAGGCTTGCATCTTCTCTAAGATTGATCTTCGATCTGGATATTATCAAGTGAGAGTTCGGGAGCAGGACATACCCAAGACAGCCTTTAGATCACGATATGGACATTACGAGTTTCTGGTGATACCATTTGGACTGACTAATGCCCAGCAGTATTCATGGACTTGATGAACCGCATCTTTCTGCCTATTTGGATAAGTTTGTAGTAGTGTTTATAGATGATATCCTCGTCTATTCCAGTAGTGAGGAGGAACATGAGAAGCACCTTCGGACAGTTTTACAGACCTTGAGGGAGCATCAACTTTATGCGAAGCTTAACAAATGTGAGATCTGGTTGGATCATATTTCGTTCCTGGGACACATTATTTCTGGAGCAGGAGTGTCAGTAGACCCAAAAAGGTTGAGACAGTGGAGAATTAGCCAGTTTCGAAGACGGTAGCAGAAGTGCGTAGTTTCTTGGGATTGGCAGGTTACTACCGGAGGTTCGTGGCAGACTTTGCCAGGATTTGGCACCCTTGACACGTTTGACGCGTAAGGACATAGAGTTTGTTGGTCGGCAGAGTGTCAGGCATCATTTGAAGAGTTAAAGAAGAGATTAATCTCAGCCCCGATCTTGACACTTCCAGTAGGATCGGGAGGGTTTACAGTATATTGTGACGCATTCGGGAAGGGGCTTGTGTGTTGATGCAGCATGGTAAGGTGATAGCATATGCATCTCGACAGCTTCGAGATCATGAGAAGAACTATCCAACTCACGACCTGGAATTAGCAGCAGTAGTATTTTGCTTAAGTTGTGGAGGCACTACTTATATGGGGATCGAGTGGAGATTTACACTGATCATAAGAGCTTAAAGTATGTGTTTACCCAGGGACCTGAACATGAGACAGAGGAGGTGGTTGGAATTGTTGAAAGACTTTGATATAAATCTTCAGTATCATCCAGGCAAGGTGAATATGGTAGCAGATGCCTTGAGCAGGAGGGGTGGTGCATTCATCCTAACCACGCAGAGGCATATTTTAGAAGATCTTCAGTAAATAGGAATTGAAGTGTTCTTGCCGCAAGATACAGGAGTTATGGCCAGTTTGCAAATTCAGTCCACTTTAGTAGAGAGGATCAGAGCAGCTCAGGCAGAGGATCCGCGAATCCAGAAGCTTCGATCGGAGTGTGAATCAGGTCTCAGAAAGGAGTTAGTAATCCATGAGGATGGTAACTCAGGTTCGGAAACCGTCTTTGTGCACCAGGTGGAGACCTACGACATAAAGTTATGACAGAAGCTCATAGTTCCCCTTATTCTATTCATCCCGGAGGCACAAAGATGTACCAGAATATGAGGCAGCACTTTTGATGGAATGGCAAGAGGAAGATAGCGAGATTCGTATTCCGATGTCTAGTGTGTCAGCAAGTGAAGGCAGAGCAGCAGAGGCCAGCAGGATTGTTACAGCCGCTTTCCATTCCGGAGTGGAAAAGGGAGCACATCACGATGGATTTTGTGACAGGATTACCTAGATCATCGACCGACGAAATACAGTTTAGGTAATCGTGGATCGGCTCACGAAGGTTGTACATTTCCTTCCTTTCAGAGTAGGGCAGCCTACTGAGCAGCTGGCAAAAATGTATATGAAGCAGATTGTGAGGCACATGGTATTCCAGTCAGCATAGTATCAGATCGAGACACACGGTTTATCTCTCACTTTTGGCGAAGTTTGCACCAAAGCCTGGGCACCAAGCTAAGGTTCAGCACAGCTTATCATCCGCAGGCGAACGGACAATCGAAAGAACCATTCAGACCTTGGAAGATATGCTACGGGCTTGTTGTCACGACCCGTACCCTAGAGTAAGGGCACGAGAAGTGGGTACACAGCCTACGTCGCAGTGTCGGCAGTAGAACGCTGTCCTAGGTCAATCATCTAACAATATAAGGTACCTGTACAGTTTATACTCTCCGAGTGGAGGTAACATCACAACATATAGTCTCAATCACATCTAAGGTAGAAAAATGAAAGACAGAAGATAGATAGTAACTCAAAGAGAACCATAGCATAGATGAAATAAGT
>JANAVB010041793.1:0-7500 GCA_029216955.1 Iris pallida | reverse complement strand
CTTGTTCGACTCGGAAGGTATGTTTCTCCTCATGCCTTGGTAGATTTTGAAATTTATGATCAATAATTGCTAATGATAGGTTGTTAGCGTAGATTGTAATTGCACCTTGCTTGCTCGGATACCTCTATCTTTATCTTAACTAGAATTCCGAAGACAGAATTTTTCTAAGGAGGATAGAGATGTCACTCTCCGATCCCGATACACGTATTTTTTTATGGATTCCGTATACGGTATCCGAATTTAGCATGTGTATTTTCCGTATGTTATTTATTAAAGGTTACATGTAGCTCTTAGGCTTGTCATTAGTGGAATGGATAGAGATTAGAAATTAGGGATTTGGGTTTCCATTAACCAACCCTATTTATAATCTCTTCCTCATTCTCTCTTCTCATTCACTCCTCCATTTATTTCACTCAACCACCACTCCATAGGCAAGTACACCTTGCTCAGAAGTGGAGATTAGCATTTTTTCCATTCTTGATTTTTCTTGTTATTATTTATCTATATGTCTTCTCTTCATTCTCTACAAGTTTAGTTCTTGAAGTCTTTGATTTTAATGGCTAGATTTGTGTAGATCTAAGTTCCTAAAATCTAGAGTTTTATGGGTTTTCATGGTTTTGATCTATCAAACTTGGCTATTTTTGAAAACCAATGGTCCTATGTTGTAGGAATTTTGATTCTACACAGTTTTAACCTTTGTAAAGTTAGATTTCGACCTGTTTAGAGGAAGTTATGGCTGAAGCAATATTTGGGTTCTCCGTGGTTCGCCTACGCAGGCTCTGGCAGGAAAGATGGGCAGGAAAATGAGCAGTTCTCAGCGCATGAGCAAAGTAGCCGCATGAGCAAGGTAGCCGCATGAATATTACAGCCGCATGTGCAATTCTCAGCCGCATGAGCGTCTGAGCCGCATAAAGCCGCATAGCGTTGGAAAGTTTTGGTCGCATGGCATTTCGCAGCCGCATAAGAAAGGTAGCCGCATAAGTATTTGAGCCAGAAGACTACTTTAGAAACGCTGCTGCATGGATTTCGTTTCCTGGCCGCATGGACTTGGTTCTTCTCCAGCCGCATGAGATCTCATCCTCCATCCGCATGCGCCTTGACCATTTTTCCAGCCACATGGCGCTGGCAGTTCCAGCCGCATAGGCCTAGCAACTCTCTAGCCGCATGGGACGTAGCTCCCTGAGCCGCATGCGCCCTTTCTTTCGGGCCACATATGCATGACTCTTTTCCAGCCGCATGCGCCGGCATTTTCCAGCCGCATGAGTCATGGTCGCATGTTTCCTTGTGTTAGTCTTCATTTCTAGTCTGACTACCTATGTGAAGGCTGGATGATCCTATGTGTGTACAATGATACAACCTATGTGAGTACCGAGGTGATACCCTACGCGCTAAGTATTCCTTCGTGATACCTGCCAGTACTCCTAAGAGTCCAGCATTCACATAGTAATGGTCGTAGGCAATGACGTGGTATGTTGTGTGTTGCATTACACCAAGAAGGGGAAAACATACGTATGAATCCTTGAGCCAGTACGGATCTCTTCTTGGAGTACTCGTACGATGTACGACATCTAAGGGAGTGAACATGTGACCACGACATGTGAACTCTGAGAATAACCTAGGGATTAACTAGGCAACTAACTTAGTAGATGCATTGGGTGGGAAGAATCCCGAGATCGTGCCATACTAGCCACCCCAGGTCCCGTCCTGACGTGCCGGGTTGGCCGCCACGGATATGGTTTCATTCGCCTATAGCGAATAGCTATATCCGACTCCTACGAGCTATGTGTTAAATGTTTTAGCGCAGTAGCCCTTCGGGGGACTGGTGCATCATCAAAGTGTTATAAGTCTTATGGTTTTGCTAGCCCTGCTGGGTTGGCACGATCTGAGGATTCTTTTTAATCAGTATAACGGGGATAACTCCGCCAAATATAGAAAGCCGTAGGAATGAATGGCCGTTTGAAAAACGATTTGACTTGGGCCTTCCGCTAGTAGCCGAGGGACACGGACTGTCATGGTGCGTGGTCCAACCCATGTCCTTGTTTGGTTGTTGGGTTGGTCTATCGTGCTAGGACAGGCTGACCGAGGTTACGACCGAAAGCTTACTATTTTTATTATTTTATGACTGGGTTTCATCTCACTCTTTTGTGATCCCTTGTGGTACTTGCTATTTCGGGGCTGACCCGGCTGGTTTTGTTTGGCCAGATCGCGTAGCAGAGCCTGAGGATCCGACTTTCTTCGCTGACGTCAATGGTGCATACTAGGAGCATGACTGGCGCGGGACTCGAGTGGGTTTCTTCTCCACCACTCTTGTATCTTTATTTATGTCCCGACGTTTAGCCACCGGCACCTGTTTAGCCAGCTAATCTAGACATTCGGTCTTTTGCACAATTGTAATTAAATCAGATTGCAGCTGAATACAATTATGTAACTTTGACTCTCTAGGCTAGCTACCTTATAAAGCTAGAACCCCATGACCATTTTGATGAAGCGTCAGGGACGCCTTACTGCTTTATCTTATATGTTCATTAATTGATGTTTTCTTTCTTTGAATGATTGAGACGTAGATGTTCTGTGTGACCATAGGTGACTTGATTGGCATATACCCCCTTGTCTTTTGACAGCCACGATCGCCGTATGACGTTTGAATACCTCATATGGAGTAGCTGGCCTAGTCCGTCTCCGTAGTTTGGTACAGGGGCGTGACATTTGGCCTTTGTATTAGAAACTTTAGTCCCACATTGGCTAGGCCAAAGGAGTTGTATCTCTATATATTAGCTATGCTATTTTAGAGATGCACATGTGGTGTGGAGGTGCACATGGGTGTGCCATGTGGGGTTATTTTTCTAATAGAAAAAAGGCTAAATAAATAATTGAAAGCATTCATGCTTTTTGCTCTTGGGAAATTTATTTCCATGGGAGCTAAGTCCCGTAGGGACTTAGCGACTCGGACTCAGACTCGGGCTCATGGGCTCATGAGAAGTAATGTGGCTTTTGTTGGCGCACTTTGCACTTAGCACGTCAGTATCATCGCTAGGAGCATAGTGCGCTTAAGTTGTGCGAGCCACTTGTGCGGCCAAGTTGCGCTGCCAGGTTGCGCGGTCCAGGTTGCACGACCAGGTGCGCGCCCAGTGGCGTACCCAGTTACGCGCACAGGTGCGCACTCAGTTGCGCGGGTGGCGCAGTGCGCGCGTGGCACAGGTGGCGCAAGTGGCTCAGTGTGCGTTCAGCATGTGGTGTACAAGGTACGAGGGGTGTACGAGATACGCAACTTGCTTCAGATCGTGACTTTGCATGATCTGATCGGTTACTGCACGTTCGGAGTGGTTATTACCACGTCCCAAATGTTGTGCTAACCGGGTAGTTGCTACTCGGGCCTATAAAAGGTCTCTTCTCTCTCACAGGCAAGGGACACAGAGAATATACAGAGAGTTACGAAAGTTTGCAAGTGTTTCTTAACACAATAATAGAGGCTGTGAGAGAGAAGAAAAGCTTTGCACCAGCGTTGCTTTTGCACGGGAGCCCGTGTACGATCCGAGGAGTCAGAAGAGCAGAAGTGTTCCAAAGTTCTCCGACGAACTTGCTGGTTCCTGGAAGCTATTCGTATGGGGCAAATATAGCTTGAGCAATGGTGATCATTCACCCCAGCAGGATATTCATCCATCTATCGCCTGTCATCTTCTTTGCTGCTGTGGATTAAAAAATCTTTTTAGATTCTCGTAAAATCATATGTTGCTGTAACGAGATCTTCTTAGATCTTCGTTAAACTTGTGCAACCTTCCTAGAAGTGTTACGTTGGAACATTGTTTTTACAATTGTTTTATCTTCTCAGTTTTCTATCGAATAATTGTGCTCCGACACTAACAGGGTTTAATTATATGACCTAGAAATGTTGGAAGAGAAGAAAAAAGTAGAGAGAGAGAAGAAAGAGTTGGGAAGAGAGGAAAAGATTAGAGGGAGGGAGAAAGAAAAAAATAGAAAAGTTATCTTTTATACTTATTGTTGGGCTGCCCCCAGCTAAAAAACTGATGGCAAACTTGTAATATTTGCAAACATTTTTGGGCTGCCCCTGTTTGCCATTAAAATCTTTTGATTGTAAATTTCAATACAAACAGAACAGTTACAATGTAGGACTTCGACGTAGTCCTAGGAGTACTCTTTTGTTTATCTGGGTCCCTTGTGTCGATGGAGCGAGTGGTAATACGTTGACTCCGTTGACGATTACGACGGTTATCGGTTCTCTGAAGGTCTGAGTTGCTCTGGGTGCTGGAGCTGATGGAGAGGAAGAAGACGTTGAGTGTCTGTAGCTGCCTCTCTGGTTGTGTGACGTCTCTGTCAGTATATGTATGTTCGTCTCTCTGTGTGTAGAAGAAGGAAATGATCCCTCTATTTATAGCTTTGCAGGCTGGCTGCTCATGCGCATATGTAGGATACTCCTGGACACAAGGACGACACATGGTGATTGCTGATAAAGGCGCATGGACGATGTGCCCTGATTGAGGGGTTGAATTCTTCATGCTGCTGTTGTGGGCTGGCACGTAGCAGGGGAAGAATCTTTCTATTGCTGAGATCTTGAGTCAAAGGACATGTCGTAGGCCCATGGCTCGGAGATCTCGGATTTGATGGAGAATAATCTGGTAGGATGCGCCTGGGATTGGACGCATGAGGAGACTTTAGCTCGTAACCTTTGGGAGTCACGAACCATTCAGGGCGCATGGCTTTTGAGGCGCATGCGAGGCTTCAGTTGTGACTTTACTTCTGTCTTTAGGTATCAGAGAAAGTCTGAGGCACATGGCTTTTGAGGTACATGCAGAGCTTTGGGCGCATGGCTTCGGAGGCGCATACGAGATGGTTGGCGGCCACGTGCTTGTAACCGCCGGAGGGGAGTAATGATGATGCTGACGTCGCGACGCTTCATTTTCTTAAAAAGCTGTCAACTACAGTCTTCGGGGGATGTGCTGCCAACTCTGTCAGACTTCAGCATTTAATATTCTTTGACAGGTGATGGGTTGTTGAGTGGGCGCATCGATCGGCGTTCCACTAGGCGCATAGGGCCGTATGGGGGCGCACGCGTCTGTGTGATGCGCGGTCTGGCCAGCGCATCCGCTCCGCTTGACACGTTTTGGTGCGACTGTTACGTTCTTCGAGTGCTTTAAATAGCCGTTTTTGACTTAGCTGAATTCGAAGCGTCAGGTTCATCCATTTAATGCAAATTTATTGTACGGGATTCGGAGAGCCATCCACTTGGCGCATGGGTTTGATTTGCCCGCCTATAAATAGGGCATGGAGAGAGTTTGCTTCTCGTTCTCTCACGTCCTCCCGAAGAATTTGTTTACTCGAGTGCATTCTGTTGATGAGATGCTCCCGAGGGTGAAGATGCGACGCATTGTCTTCATTGATGCACTTGAAGGTGACTGTTACATCCAAAAGTCAGAGTCGAGAGCCGAGGCAGGCGGAAGGTGCCTGTTGCATCCAAAGATCGGGATGCTCGAGCCTCATCTCCGTTATGTGGAAGAGCCACAGATCGGAATTGCGGTGCTGCGGCTTTGGGGGCTCTTTCTTCTATCAGAGTGGGTATTGCCCATTTTGGTTGTGTTGAAAGCTGCTCCTTTAGCCGCGGTTTCGATTGCGGTCTTCCATGGTATTTGGAGGCTCTTTCGAAGCCTCCCCTGGCCACAGGTTGACTTGTGGTGCTCTTCTCTTCGTCGGTTTATGGAGCTCTTCCTCCAGCTAGAGGGTTGATTTCTACCCTCGTTCTGCTCAATAAATGCTTCATTAGTCGAAGCATTAGACGGCATTAAGCCTGGTTAGAAGGGTGGCACATAACTGAGCTGCTGAAGGGATGTACATAACTGAGGATGTACATAACTGAGCTGCTGAAGGGATGCACATAACTGAGGATGCACATAACTGAGCTGCTGAAATGATGCGCCCGACTGGGAGCGATAGTGGGATGCGCCTGACTGAGAGCGCATGGTGAGATACGCCTGTTCAAGAGCGCATGATGACTGCTGCGCCTGGCTGTAGACTTAGGGTCTTTTTTTTTGTAGAAGTTCTCCTTTGTACAGCCCTTTTTAAGACATGTAATAAACTTTAATATGAAATAAAAATCTTCTTTTAATGTCTATTTTATTTTACTTTGTTAAGTACTTTGTCTGAACTCCATGGCGCATGTAGTGTTTGGCGCATAGGATTTCTGATCGTGAAATTCTATGCTTCTACAAGACCCCCTTCAAAGTTTTTAAAACTTTTTTGTCAAGTTTTGGAATACTTTGAATAAGAATTATGGTGGTTGGGGCGCATGACTGTTCGGGCGCATGGATACTCCGTGCATCATGATGGGGCGCATACTCCTCTCAGTTAATGCAAATGATAACGCCTCGATAACCAAGAAGATTAATGATGATCTTTTGGATTTATCTATATTTATCTCTTCACAGAACCCGAAGCGGCGGCTGAGGTCACACTTCATCGGTTCACGCATGCGACTGAGCCTATAAATAGGCGTGAGATGGAGGAGAGAGTATTCCTCTCTTTGCTTTCTTCTTTTAGAGTTTTGAGAAACACTAACTTCCTTCTTGTGAGAAATGGCTCCCAAAATCCCTCGCGGCGGTGCTGGCAAGGGAAAGGAGCCTGCGCAGTTCGCCGAAGAAGACGCTCCTATCGCCATTGTGACTCCGGTCGATGTTCGTCCTGCGTGTCGGTGGGTGTCGTCTTTTCCACTTTTTTTGTTCAGACGAGCTTCGGATCATACGGCTGAGTTGGTGTGCCCTAACTCTCTGCTGCCGACGCCCATGGACTTCTGTCCTGATGATGCACCGAGGTTTTATCCCACCGACGTGCATAGGTTTTGACCCTTATTATGCATCGAGGTTTAACTGCTAACGCGTATGGGTTTACACCCTGATGATGCGTCGAAGCTTCACAGCTGAAGCGCATGTGTTTACTCCCTGATGATGCGCCGAAGCTTCACTGCTGACGCATAGGTTTACACCCTGATGATGCGACAGGCTGCTTGACACACTTTGTCTTTTTAAAGCTTTTTGACTGACCTTTGTTTTATTGTATCAGTGTTGATGACAATCCCTTTGCTGAATGAAGTCCTTCTGGATGCTTCTCTTTGTCAAATGGGCATTGATTTTGACGAGGAGGTTATCAACCCTGCGAAGGATGCTATCCTACAGAATCAACCTCCTGAGAGGATACTGCAGATCCAGAATCAGTTGTCGATTTTCCTCCAGAGTATGATGGAGAGCGGTAAACTGAAGTATGCTGAATCCGAGGATGCGACTCTTAAAACCTGCCTTTTTGTTTCGGTGACCGACTGATCTCCTCCGAGGCGAAGATACTGAAGATCAAAGAAGACTGGTTCTTCTCTACAAAGGGCATGGTTCTGTATATGCGACAACTTGAACGCCAGTTGCCGCTGACGGCCTTCTACGTTTAGCTTCCAGCAGAGATGTCTTGGGAGCTTACTCCTTCTCAAGGGGGCAGTGGGGGGTA
>JANAVB010041792.1:0-24460 GCA_029216955.1 Iris pallida | reverse complement strand
ATATATATCTATTTATTATATAATATATATATATTATATATATATATATATATATATATCCTTAAACTCACAAAAACCTAAAATACTTTAAATCAATATTATAAATACCAATATCCTTATTATCCATATAGAAGAGCAAATTTATATCTACATATATATATAAATTTAATTTACCATAAATCGACTCAATAATAAATAATACTTAAATGGAATGAACATGCTTATTAAATCTCCACAAAATAACCTTAATAATAATAAAATAATAAAAATTGCCCCAATGGGTGATCTTTACCCCACACCCTTACTTGGGTAAAATTGTTCCAATACTAAAAATCACCATTTCAATAAAATAAATAATAATAATAAAAAATATTTTAGAATTTTCGGGAAGGGGAGCTACAAATCTACCCACCTTAAAAATAATTTCGTCATCGAAATTCCAACTCATAAACATGCCTAAAATTCAAAAATAAGAAAAATAAATCCACGATTATCTCAATCTTCTCAATTTAATTTCTCAGAAATATTTATACCTCCTCCTAGCCATTTTGTAACTACATAACCTCGAGGACTTCTACCACTTTTGGTCACACTACTCAAACTAAAATCTTATAATCTTCTAACTAGTTGCCAACAATCCTACCAACAGATATCTAAACACATGGCATCTAGAACCCTCTCCGATCCATCAAGCAACCCAAAATTTAATAAGCAATAATTTATATAAGTAGCTAAGAATTATTAATAAATTCTAATAAGCATGACCATTCACTGCTCTGAAATAGGAAGGACAGAAGATAAAAAGAGTAATCGAGAGCATTTATGAAATTTAGAGCTATAGCGGTAGAGCGTATCCAATGATATAGATAGAAAGAATATTTATGAACCATTGACTTATTCGCTAGATTGGGCTACCCTAGTCCTGTCACTTGCTAAATCGAAGAATCCTTCGTTTCTTAGAGGGGCTTACAATCCATGCAATACAGAAATTATGTTCTTGAAGTCCTAAACAAGGTTCCAAAATAGAACGAAATTTGAGAAATCAAGATTATGATTTTTTCGTTGTTATTTAAACACACGAGGAAGGGATATAAGTGCACTACAAGATCGTCTCGCGACTTCCAAGTGGATGGAATAAGGGTTACGAATGACTTCACACTCTAAGAGGTGGAGACTACATAATAGGTACATGGACCTATTACAAATTGTTCGGTTTTGTAGTCCAAATATAGGGGTATGCATGGATGGGTTCTACTGGGTCTTAATGGGTTCCCTATCTGAACATCACTCGTTGGTTTAATGAATCTTGGATTTTAATCTATATCGACTGGACAAGATTCCAAAAAAAACTTTTTCTACTAGGTTAGGGTAACATAGACAAGGTTTCAACCCAAGTGGTTGAGCTAGTTGCCATTCGGGTTGGTTAGCTAGGTTCCTAAAGCCCAAAAATGTGCCTTCAGTGATTTTTGTGTTTAAGTAGCACAAGGGCCTCTATCGAGTGGCACACTAGTGGCATGTGCGTAGTGGACTTCGAGTAGATCACAACCATATATTGGGTCGAATGAACTGAGTCAAGGTTGAGGCTCTAGTGGAAGTCAGAAAGTATACTGGTATTATGGTAAGGGTTATAGCTAGTCCTTTTGACCTAAAAGTCGTACCATAAAAGTGTAGTACAAGGGGACATATTTGAGTGGAACATGATATACCTAGATGAAGGTGAACTTGTCTAGACCTTACATATAAAATTTGTTGGAAGGTAACAGCTGGTCTCGTGCTCCGAATATTAATGACACGACCGGGGACACAAAATGATCTCAATGGAAAGTGGGACTCCATGGGGCACTAATTATCATCCTAGTGGAAAATCATTCTAGTCAATCGGTAATTTTCGTATACCCCAAAATTTTAGAGAGCTTACAGTCTACCCACCTTAGAAGCTAGGATATGGTTTTAGGAATAATGAGGTTAGAAGAACTTCAAAGTTCGGATATTGTACCTCGACTCTTATTAATAAAGAATAAGGCACGGTGTAACGGATACGGTAGATATAATCAAGTCAAGGATCGTTCTTCAATAAATGGAAAACAAGTGTGTACAATGACACATGGTTGATAAAATAAAATGACCTACTCGTCCCTAGTATACAGGAGTTATCGACGGGGTAACCAAGTCTAAGGCATATCATATGGATAGATTTCTAACAACTGAGTCGTTAATTTCTATTTGTGTCAAACCTACCAGACTATTGTCACCAGGGTTCCAGTTAAAGCAAGCTTCAAACAAATAATTAGAGGCTCAAAATAATTGGTCTCCTAAGCATAGGTAGTCTCCTAGGTTGGCATTTTGTCTTAGGGTAAAATTCTAATCATTCTCAATTTCAGATGGCTAGAAGGTCCCAATAGTAGTTTGAGGGTCGAGAGGGGAACGAGTAACTCCAGGTAAGGTTCTAGTCACATGGCTCGACGATGGTAGCTATACTTGTGTATATAACTATCGTAGCCATGGGGATACACGGTATCTATCTACCAGTTATGAGCTTTCGTCTTTCCAATCAGTGAAGGACAAAAACAATAAAGAGTTCAAGAGAGATGTTACTTAATACAATTACGTGATTCAAAGGCGAATGTATAATTCAAGGAGAATTGTCAAAGCAGTTGCGGATGAGATCTTAGAGACATATACATCTCAATCTACGTAGGATAATTAGATGAAGAACGAACCAAATACATCATGGTTGATCAGATCATGATGCACTGATTCTGATTAGACAATATGTTGATAGGCGTCCCCAATAAATATATGTCATGAATCAAGCTCGATAAAAGAGTAAGCTTGCAAAACTAGGCTGTAGTAGCATCGTTGGTCAAGATAGTCAGGAAATAAATATGCGAGATTTTTGAAAGGAGAGACAAGTGGTTCGAGTTTTAAGAAAATCAAAACCTTACCTGGTGTTATTGCTCATACAGTCATCCTACTATCTTCTTTCGATAAGGCCTTGGTCGACTAATGGGTTATGGACTTCTGAATTCTATACTCTAGGTAAACCTATTAGTGTCGGTCAGTTACCTCGTCAATGGATCACAAGGACCACGGAAAGCCAGGTTGGGAGACATGCTACCGAACATGCAGAACTTCCACTAGTATTGGCTTTGGATCTTAGAGGGCATACATGGCACTTTCCTATCCTCTATAATATCCTAAACTTTTAATCACATCTGAAGTTATTTCACCGAGAATTATGCCTCGCCTGTATACTCGGGCGGTGGTAAACCCTTGGTTCCGTGATTCAGCTGTGATATGCTATCAGGTACTCTACATTATATTGACACAAGGTCAAAAGAGGTCAACAAGGATATAGTTTTAGCAATGATCCATAACCTACAATTCTTCGAAAGAATTTTAATTCTATGGGTTGTTCCTCGCCAGTGCGCTGCTGGCTGCAGTGAACCCACATTCTCCACTCTCAAATAATTGACGACAGTGTGCTGCTGTCCAACCATTATTAGTTAACTAACATTCTTTTAACCGTATCCGTAAAAATTTATGAGCTTCTAGAGATTCAAACAAGTTGACTAAAAATAAAAGCGTAGGTATTTGTCCTACCAGTCACATCACTTAAAATAAAAGAGTTAACATGGAGAAAATAACTAAAGACAAAAGGAATATAAATATTCTAGTATCTATTTCATAAGCATTTCAATGGTTGAGGAAAAATCTCGAATCAATCTACCTCGAGATTCGTATATGAATAGCAGAATTCAAAATTATAAACCAGTTTCTTACAATTTAAATAGACAGTTCGAACTTATAATATAAGATTTATATCTAAATAGAGCAAAAGAAAACTGGATAGATTATCAAGATTATAGTCTTAATTATAGAAAAGCCTAACTAATCAAGTGAATAATAGACTAACATTGAAGCATATCGTCGTATCAAAAGCAATAATGTATCTAGCAAGCTATCTGAATTCAATAATTCCTTATCTAAATTGCATGGTCTATCTAACAACCTTAACTACCCAACGGTCAATCTGGACAAGGGACTCCTAGTCTTAGTCATTCTCTTAATCATTTCAATCCTATTGTGAATGAGCATTCCTAGTCGCAGGCTCGCAATAGTACGACTAACTTAAGTACTATCACGAGTTCGCATATTTTACAAAAACTGACCTGCATGGGCCACCACAAAAACTTGTCACGACCCGCACCTGCTTTTCGGATACAAAACGTGTCCAAGCCAGCCTACGTCGCAGAGTCGGCGGTAGAACGCTGTCAAGCCCGTGAGAAATAAATGCTCAAAATATAACATTTGCTGCTCATTCACATTTATAAATTTGTTACAACATTTACAACATTTATAATTAAAGAAAATATAAGATTTTACAATTAATGAAATTGATACAACTGCTATCTATTTCTAGGTTTCTATCTGCAAGTACACCCGAATCTCCCAAGCTAAGTGAAGCCACAGCTAACCTAAAAATGATGGTTTCCAGTCAGGAATGGAACAAGTACACAAATCGACGGTAATGCAAAAACACAATAGAATTAACACGACATGAAAACAACATATGAGATATGAAAACTAGAAAGTACAGATGACATGGCACGGTGGAGAAGAAAAGAAAAATAAATAAAAGACATCTACCTATGTGGTGTAAAATATCCATTTCGACATGTGAATGGCTAGGGGGTAAATCAGGTACACTGCACGTGTCGTGTGCAGCTGCTATCAGGCAAGAATAGACATTTTAGGGATATTTCTGGGTAGTCCACAAGTCTACTAAGATATTTTTTCTCCTGACTACTCCGTGTGACGAGCGTGTCAACAAGCAGCAAGATATATGTATAAACATAGAATGAGAAGACTACTATGAATCGAAAGCAATCAGAAAGTGCACTTGCCTGAGGTCCTTAGCTGGAGAAACCGATAGTACAACCACATCAGATAAGTCACTAAAGTCAACACATGCAAAAAGTCTCCAGATACTGAAATAAATATTACCAACATTCTCAAAATAGTCAAATTAGCTAGAATCATCTGTCCTTAAATCCAATTCTGGACACAGGAGCAAAACGGTAATTTCGGGTCAAAACGGTGTCCGCCGTTGGACCCGCTTTACACCAAAAAGTGTGCCAGAGTCAACGGTCTCTAAAGTCATCAAACTATATTTCAACAGGTCTAATTTTTCGATACGAACCCAACCGTATGTCCAAAATTGGATTCCGATGGGCCGTATACAAAATCGCCCGTTGAGTTGGATCGTGGGGCCCGCAAAATGGCGATCCGATCAACTGTCTCAGAATTGGACCAACTTGGCATACAGGATCAGAAAAACGATACTGGAAATATTTACTATAAGTAAAGAACTATAAGTGACTAGTGGTTTAGAGTACAAGATAGGCATGTGAACGACCTGATCAATACATGATTACACTACTGAGTTGTACATGATTACACTACTTGGAATTATTCACATGACTATTTCTACTCCCCCGTACCCTAATCAATACACAAGGATCTAGATAAGTTATGTTATTGTACATGATCATCACATGGGGGATCATAAATGAGTGCACATAAAGTTATACATGAGGGCTCTGTGAACATGAGAGTACATGAATCACAAGAGTATACATGAATAGTGAAAGCACATGAGTACATGATAAAAATAAAACACACATAACATAATGTACCCGATGCTCCCGAGGGAGATAACATCTCATAAAAAGATCCATATAGTACCAATCCGTGTTACCAACGTGTCAGCATCAAGTAAAGTAATCTACAGCAAGAATATAAGTCTTAGCAAGTATGAAATGATCAGAGAATGTACTCGCCTGATGTCACGACCCGCACCCTGATTAGGGGCACGAGCACGTAGGTACGTCCAGCCTACGCCACGAAATCGGTGGTAGAACGCTGTATAGGTCGTCTACAAAAACTACACTAAACAGTGTAAGGTACCTGTACAATATATACACTCCGAATGGAGGTGACATAGCAATACAGTCTCAATCACAAGAAACAATCTAGGATAGATAGCACGAAATGAAAATATGATATATGTGAAAATGGAAAATGAGTTCAACATCCAACACAGCTAGAGAGAAACAAACAATATCATAGAGTCATAAAATATAAATATAAGCTACTACAGTCTAAAATAAAAGTTGGATCGCAGTCCAGGCAAGCCTAACTAAGCTAACTACTCTGGGAGTATAAAATCTAGTGGCTCAACTATCATGCCACAGTCCTGGCCTAAGTCTCCATCTGTTTTGATCCCATAGTAGGTCGAGCAGCCTGCCTCAGAAACATCTGTAATATGTCAACGGTATCCTGTCAGAAAAATGAGCAAGTACAAACACTAACAGCAGTTCCATATGAATTGACAAATTCTATAAGAGACGGTATAATGAAATACAAGACAAAGATATGGAAAAACTTGGAAACTATTCGAAAGCTGAGCTACAACCCGTAAACCAAATAAGGACTGGAATTGTAACCCTTCTCCCGAACAGAACCTAGCCTCCAATCAAAGTATAGCATAAGAGCATGTAGAATATGTGAAATACGAGACAAAATTAATAGGAAATATATATCAAGATGTGAGTACTGAATAGGACGACAATATATAGGATGACTTGGGAACTATTCGGAAGCTGAGTTGAAACCCTTAAACCAAACAAGGACCGGGGTTGTAACCCTTCTCCCAAACAGAACTTAGCCTCCTATGATAATAAATATAAAATGTGCCTTGAATTATTAGTGCATAATGTGATCGGCTTGGAAAAATATGATCAGGCTTTCCATCTAACCGGCTATGAACAAGTGTACAAAGGAGCAGGATCAGGTCGGCCACCATGGAAAGCTTTGAACAAGTGGGGTCAGGCTTTACCCGTCGTGAACGAGAGTATAGCTTTGCACAATGACAAATATAAGTGTGAAGAACAAGTAGGAATTTTGATCACACAACCACTAATAACTTTCCATCCTCGAATAGTATAATGGATCCAGACCTGACACGTCATGACACGGGATTCCATAAGAGGGTAGCAAGTCCCCTTAGAAATCGGTGTCTATACTAATATAGTGAATAAGATAGAAAATGTACCAATATACCAAGAAAATCTAGGAACAATATCCTATGTCATGATCCAACATATACTAGTCCGTGAACTATTGTGACTGGAAATCGAGCAAGACACTACAACTGAATCGGATATAGCAGATATCAAGACAACAAAAACTATCAGTGAATGTACTCGCTTGTCGTCTTGAGCTGATAAGGTGAACAGGTGCTCAGAGATATCACAAACCTAAAGATGAGAAACCATGAGTCCAAACAAGATTTAATAATGAAAGGAAAGCTAATCTAGTCATGATATGCAAGTCTAAGTCAAAACTAGATCAAACTAAACCACACCAAGCTAAACTAGGTCATACTAGGTCAACCTAAGCCAAACTGGGTCACACTAGGACAACCAATGTCAAACAAGGTCATAGAAAGTCAATCCAAGTCAAACTAGGTCAATCTGGGTCAAGGGTTGACTTACAGTTGACTTTTGGTCAGAAAGTCAACTTTGGTCAACACCGAGTCAACCCTGGGTTAACTCTGGTCAAACTAGTCAAATGTTGACTAACAGTTGACTTTTAGTCAACTAGTCAACTCTGGTTTGGTTTTGGTTCAATTCTAGTCATTATTAGGCTAAGTTTGACTTTCGTTAACTTTTGGTCAAAACGGTCAACCGAGGTCAAAACTAGCCTAAGGGCACTAATCCTAACCATTACCAACCAAAAGAACCTATTTCTAGCCATATGTTAAACTATCTAACTCAAAACTTACAATTACCCCATTACCTTAACTTACCTTACCAAGGTAATTTCCATTACTTTGCCCCAATACAACGGTAACCCATCTATACCTTGGAATACTGACCTTGGCTTCTTAGGGTAGCTAGACACTAACCTATCTAACTATTACCAATCATAAATTTCTACTATCTTGGACATCAAAACTATCTTTTCTAATATGTTACTTTCCTACACATTACCTTAAGGTAATCTTGAGATATCAAGATACAACATCTAACATAACCCATTCTTCTAACCACACTCACTCTCCCTCACAAACATCATCTATCTAACCCCCATCTAACTTAGAGTGCTAATTTTAAAATAACTCTCAAAAACCAACTCAATCATCTACCACAAACTTCTAATGTATCTTAACATGACATATAACATAACATGACCAACCTTATTTTCTACCACTAGAAACACTACCCCACTAACCACCTAACACACTAAAAATACTCTCTAAGTTAGGGGTTTCATAGTAGAAAATGTGGTTGACAAGTGGGGTTAGGCATTTGGGGCTAAGGTGGGTCAAAAGAGGATGTTTCGGGACCACAAAAACCTCAAAAAACCATCTTGCACTGCTTCTGCTTACTGCTTTTTCCTGCTTACTGCTTACTGCTTTTTCCTGCTGCTTTTTTGCTCATTCTCTCACTCTCTAACCATCTATCCACACACACAAATAAATATATATACACAATCCACACACACATATATGGACACTCTCAATATAATATATATACATGAAAATATTTTAAGAACACATTTAAAATAGACACACACACAAAACTTATATATATATATATATATATATATATATATATATATATATATATATATATATATATATATATATATATATATATGAGACACATGAATAAATATGTAAGGACACTCAAGAACAATATTTAAAACATCAAAAATCTGAGATTAAACATTTAATAAATCATTCAAACATAAAAACAAACACAAAATGAGTCCAAAATTGGAGGTTTTCCACATAGACACAAAACACAACAAAGGACACTCCTATGACCTCCAAATGGACACGAAATGGACACAAATGGAGACACAACCATGGGGGTCATTTCTATGGGTTCAAAATAATCCTATATGCATGTAGGGGTGGATTAGAGGAGAGATTATACCTTCCGGGAGAGAGATTCCAAGAGAAATCCTTCCGACACGATACCGACACGAAGTGGCCTCCAAATGGACACGAACCAAAGCCAAATTCTTCCAAACTTGGCTAGCCCTCTCTCCATGGAGTAGAGAAGAAATAAAAAAGATTTGGTGGAAGAAGGGATTGATTTGGAGATGAAATCAATGGAGGTTGCTCTCAAATTTTGGGAAAGAACAAGAGAGAGAAAATGGAGTGGAATAAAACAAATGGCTCAAGCCTATCCCCATCCAAAGTGGCCGGCCACATAGTGTATAAGTGTCCCCCATTTGAATGAACAAAAAGCCCCCCACTAGTCTATTTAATTAAAATTAGGAAAGGGTTAAAGGTTGAGGCTAAATTAGTCATAGTTTAAGTCTCTAATCCAACTAAACCTACCCATGAATAATTAGTCTAACCCACTAACTAAATATAATGTCATGTGGGCCATGTCTAACTAATAAGTGGGTCCCTCTAGAGTCAAAACTACCCCGGGTCCCCAATACAAGCCGAATTGAGTTAAAATTCGAACCCGACTCAAATAACCCCAAAACAATATCATAAATAATAAAATAAGTTTCAAAAATATTCAAAAATGAAAAATGATCAAAATACTCCTGTTCTTGAAAACTGGGGGTGACAACTGATATCCTGAGGAACTGATGTATATCGGTATCCGAATTGGAGTCACAGTGTCCTATTTAATGAGATACAGGTTACAATGTGTTCTATAATGAATAATTAAATTAAACAATAAATTCTACATGCACTAGGCCTCTCTAGGTCAAAAGTTAACCCTTGGTCAAACATCTAGTCAACTTAGTCAAACTTGGACTAGGTTTAGCCAACAACAAATCTAACCAACTCCTATATTTATATACCATATTATACTAAGCTAGCTAGTATATCGGACAATTCCTATATAGGACACCTATAACCCAAAAATATATATATTTCTATCTATATAATAATCTAACATCACCTACTCAAACTCAAACAGTTAGACACAAACCCACTAACACTAGGATACCATATCAACCTTGGTCATATTGGCATTCCAATACCAATACCTTGGTTGAAATTCAATACCTGAACTTGGGTAAACCTATACCTTACCTTAGTTATAAGGTAAACTAATTATTTACCTTGAAGGTAAAGGTAATTCATATTTACCTTAAGATACTAACTTGGTATCACGAGATACCAAGATACTACTGAATTATCTAATTAACTAACTATCTAATGTACTAACATAAAATCTTAACTAATATGTAATATATAACCTATAGAGACTAACTTGCTAACATATCAATATCTAGAACTAACATAACCTACTAACATATCAATATCTAACATACTAGATATCTAACATCAAACTATCTAACAACATATCAAATATCTAACAAAATACTAACCTCTACTATCTAACTAACACTCATACTAACAAATATAACTTACACTAACATATAACAAACTCTAATATGTCTAACCCTCTACTAACCAACATCTAACAAACATACTAACATATATAACTCACACTAACATATAACAACTCTAACATATCTAACCCTCTACTAACCATGTCATTAGGATGAATTAATTATTATTTTAGCCTAGGGGTAATTTGGTTATTTTGACTTATTTGAATTATTTGGTGATTTGTTGAATTGGTGAATTCTTGTTTGACTTTGACTTGTTGAGACCTAGTGGGCTAGCCTAGAACCTAACCCTAGCTATGGTAACCCTAGTCTAACTTAGGTTAACCTACTTTTAGTCATTAGAAACTAATTTTGGAATAGGAGGATTAGTTTGAGTGAAATCATTTCATGATTTATGGTTTAATGAAATGACTTATGATTTCCTGACTTAATGACTTATGACTTGGCCCTTGGCCCATAACAGAAGCCCTAACCCTAACCAAACCCTAAGTGACCAGCCATATAGGGATCCCCACCCTATATAAACACTTGTTGATTAGGGCTTGCCTCTTTTTTATTATTTTAACACATTAGAAAAGAGAGGTATTGTTCTCCTTCCAAAAATCCTCATAAATCTATTTTAATTTCTTTTTATTCCTAGTTTCTTGCATTAGAACCTAATACTCTCCTATTTTCTGATTTTGGGATTTAATCCCAGCCTTGGGACAATTTGGGAGCATTTTGCTAGCAAGGAGGAATCCCCTATTTGGAGCTTTTTTTTGCTATTTGCATCCATAGGTAAAACACCTCTAATTGTATTAAATTTTTGTTTTCTTTGCATTTTGGGCTAGATCTAGGAGTCACCTAGCTGTCCCTGGAGTTTGAGCCCATTTCGTGTCCGTTTGGTGTCCGTATCGGACACGTGTCGTAGTGTATGTATAGGTGTTTGATAGAATGCCCCTTAGGAAATTATTTTTGATTTTTGTAAAAGTAATTACATGAGTTTGTAGATCTAAGGATGTACATTAATTTTTGTGAAGTATGTTAAGTATTTTGGGGTCGTTTTGTGTCCGTTTTTGTCGTTGGACACGCGTGCACGATACGAGTGCACTGTCCTGCATCACGGGCTCGATTTCTTCTTGTACCGGATACGTGGACACACCAAATTTTGGGAGGATGTCAGGGCACTGACTGACATGATCTTCCCAAAATTTGGGGCCAATTGGTGCAGTGTGCGAGGAGAAATCCTCCTCGTACTGGTCGTACGGGCCGCGCGCGAGCTGCTGTGCGCGCTCATTTTTCCACCCTGACACGCGTGCGGACACACCTGGACACGCGTCTAGGACACGGTGCAGGGGCATACACGTGTAGCCCTATCTGTGGCGAACACGTAGGAATGACCACGACTTGTGTCGTGCAACGTGTCGTGTCCTAGAGTGACACGTACGTGTGCATGATGCTGCGTGCTGTGCAGTGCACGTGTGAGTGTCTGTGAGTGTTTGGACATGTTCGTGTCCACTTGTACGGACACGAACACCATGGTTGACACGTACACAAGTGACACACTAATTACCAACCCTTAAATTTGATATATTAACAGGTTTTAATTTCGAAATGTGCATTTCCTATGGTTGACTGATACCATGTGTGATTTTCGAAATCCTAAACTGATTTCAGTTTAATTTGATTTTAATGATGTTTTAAATTGCTACATTGATTCACACATATTTAATAGGACTTGCTAGATTGGTGTTACATATTAGTTTTGGTTTTTGCACTTGATAATGGGATTTTCGTAGTTGGAATGATATGAAATATTTGACTGATACATGATTCAGCCTTTTAATTCCGATTTAGTTTCTCTTCTAATACTTATTTTAATTGCTGATTAATTTCTATATGTAATGCCCTACATGTGTATTAGTTTACACTTAGGTGGATTCATGTGAGATGGGGTTTCGATTGGTCATTGTTGGAATTTTTGAATGAGGAATGGTATGATTAATATGTTGGCTGATACCAAATAGGAATTGAATTCCTATTTTCTTCTTAAATCCTATTTAACTGAAATCTTGGTGTTAATTACATGTTAGATCATGAGCACATATATTAGTTACTGCTAAGTGGGATTAGCATGTTAGGTTAGGTTTTTCATTTGAGAAATGGATTTTGGATGTTGAACTGACAATGTGGGTTAACTGAATCCCTGAGTTTTATTCTCAGTTTCCTGACGATTATGAATGGACATTTATATTATTCAGTTTCCTATCACTTGACACATTTCACCCACATTATTGTTGTACACCCACACTCAAATGTCACCTTGTCACGACCCGCACCCGCTTTTCGGACGCGAGCTCGTGAGCTAGCCAGCTACGTATCGAGCAGACTCCAGCCCGACTCGAGTACGTATATGCTGTCATGATCATGGTATCATATCTAGTCTAAACTATATCTCAATCCACAAGAATCATATAAAACAAGAATGAACAAGTATGGGTCATGGTCTGCAGCCCATTAGCATATTGTTCGATTAGACTCCAAGAATGATATGAGTCTAATAAATAAGCAGAGTATATCCTGGTACTGAATATAAAGCACGAAAAGATAGTAAAGAAATAACATAAATAAATACCTGTATCATGCATCGCAATCCTCTACCATCCTGCTCTGCTAACTAACACTATGCAGTCGCTAAACCTGAAGAGATCATCAGGTCCTCAAAGGACTAGCAAGATACATAAAACATGCCTACTAATATGACAGTAAATAACACGTGTGGAGAATAAGAACACTGCAAAAAGAACATCTAAGGACGACGAGTCGTGAGGAAATGTTATACTAGACTTGGCTACCAATCAATCGATTAACCTCTATAGCTTGTAGTACAATACAAGATACTCCCAATCTATAGTAGATTTTGACTGTAATACAATGCAAGATAATCCCAGTCAAGAATAGCCAATTCTAGTATCGATCTCCTCTCCTAAGGATACGAAGTCAAGTAGACTCCTATAAATCGTAGTACAATGCAAGATACTCCCAATTTATAGTGTCGCAAGTCAATCAATCAATCAATCAATCAATATATGCTATAGGTCATAGTACAATGTAAGATACTCCCAATCTATGGCATGTCTCAAGTCAAGTCAATCAAGTGATATCATGGTAGAAGAATCGGCTATAGGTCATAGTACAATATAAGATACTCCCAAGCTATAGTATGTCTCAACTGTAGTACAATGTAAGATACTCCCAGTCGAGAATGGTCAAGGACAGATATAGAAACTGACAACTCAATCACGAGAAAAGAGTAACACAAAGAGACTAATATTCTAGCAATGTCAAACATCCTATACGTGCACGTAATCTAGAACAAATAAAGCATTCCAGGACGAATCAATCACAATACGGAATCATGTGACAATATGAAAAGGACTACAATAAGAAAAAAGAAGCCATGTAAATATTGTATATGTTCGACAAGGTATACTTGCTTGGGGTCCTGAGCTGCTGGCACGGCCAAGTGTCGAGTCAAGAGTCCAATGAACCTGTTTATAAATTTACTGTGTCAATAAGGTAAAGGAAGAAATTAGCAAACTATCTTATTTTCTAACTAGGTTGTCCAACCCTTCTTCCTCCTACTGATTACTACGTGGAGCCTACTAATTCACTTATTAACCTATCCACTAGTATCCAATAGTCCTTACTTAACCCCCTGGTATCCAGCCTATCAATACTCACTGTACAAATCTGCCCTCCTTATGACAGGCTTACCAAGCACAATCCTACTTGGTATGAATTCACATTCCCTGATATTCTTATTTCCTTTCTGTTACAAAGTATCTAGTGTTCATTTAGGTATAAACTAGTGATGGTATTTCATGACCATTAATACCAGATATCTTCTATGTCTATTTCACCCTTGAACTTAAGATACTTTATATAGGGACTAATATACTCTGCCATAGTCCTTCCTTGCCTGATACTTTTGTTTTGATTTACTCCTTACAGGTTCAAATAGTCTAAACACCCTGTTTTGAATATTAACAGTCAGTCTCTACTGACAGGAGAGTCAGGAACCATGGAAAAGATAGCAGACATTTGAGAGTTCAACCACCCCATTGCTAGAGCTAAAGGACATCTGCTTTATGGTTCTGGTAGCTCCAGTTATGGTTCTCTCTGATTGTTAATACAAATCTAGCAAGAGGAGCCATTGTGATGGCAAGAGGAAGATGCATATTCAAATGCACATCTGCTGTTATCCCCTGGAGTTGCCTACTGCTATGTACCATGTTACAATCTACTGATACCTTACAAAGTCCTTAATGTATCCTATGGATACATCCATTCCTAAATTCCCTACTGATGCATACTGCCTTGCCCCAAATCCTGGGACCCCAATTGTTCCCACATGATACCCTATATTGTCTAACTTAGTTCCTGTTACTAGGGAGGAGCATACCACCTCTTCCTCTAATATTTTGCTGTTATCAACACTCCAAAGTATCCTCTGTTGTACCTATACATGGACATCCTTTACTCATGTATGTTTCCTGTAACAGGTGCCTAATGCGTTCTGCTTATAGGCTGTGATGTGTACCTCCACATATATTGTGATACCCTCCTAATATCTTGACAGGTTTAAACTTTACCTAGTGAGCTTTCTCTTCTATGCATTTGATGTCCATATAGTGCTGCTACCTATGTTTCACATGGCTACTAGGTAACTACTCAGGACTCCCTCTCTAACTGACACAGGTATGGTTAACACACATGCATATGTATTTGCTAATTGATACTAAGTTCCACTCTACATCCTCCATAGATTCTGATACCCACCTGTTTCAAGTAAGGGTATGATACTGGCACTAGGTAATCCTTCATTATAGCCATATGATACATAAGCCATATCAGGGAGGCTCTTTCGAATAGCAGTAGTAACAGCAATATATACTGCCAGGTTGGTTTAAGGCGCCAGATATTATTATTTTGATTAGGGAGGATGTGGGTTCAGGTCTCGCCATATAGCATAATCAATTTGTTTCAAAAGGAAATCCTCATGTCAGTATCAATTGGAATTGGAAGGTCCAACTTACCAGTGTCCATCGAATACAAGGAGAAGCCTACAGGGTTTGTCAGAATCTATCTGCCACAAGAGGGAATTCATAGATTCAGTACCAACTTGATACAGGGGAATATGTACTGGCAGTACTCAATTACTACCTGGAAAAACCTAACACAACCGTACCCTTTGGACAAAAGAAGAAATCTAATATGACAGTCCCACCATTACGAGGTAGGTAACTTCACACTTGGTATGAGATGGGTTGGGTGATACTTTGTGTACGTACCACCCTATACACAGAGTCATACGGATGTTGGAACTACTGTTGTGCCAACGTGCACACTCTGTTCTCGACATGTATGAATGCCTATATTTACTGGGAACACTCTCCTGCCCTCACTGGGCACCTGTACCAACTGATACCTCTCATCTAAGGGCAATACACATGCATATGCACTATGTCTGTGCATATGCAAGGCTTTGCTACTAAGGTATGGTCTCTGATCTTCCCATAGAAGTCAACACAAATACTATTTATTCCTTTTTCTATCGATTTCTCACCCATACATATATCAGGAACTTACACTCATGTCTTTGTACCCATAACTGATTAACTCCCTCACACAGGTTCATAAGTTCAATTATATTTCTCTTTCTGCACGTACTGCTATTAAGAGCAGTGATAAGTATATACATGTGGTTTCGACAAAACTCTATAACAATACTAAGTCAAATCAAGTATCCCCTATACGCGGATATATTACCCTGGTTTTTGATACTCATCTCAATCCCTATATGATACGCCCTGCCCAATGATTGACACATTAGTCTACTGACCGATGCATTTGGTAAACCGGCACATCAAGGAAGACACTAACTCTGATGGTTATACTCTGTCACATATGGTATAGGACTGTACTCTAGATGAAAAATGGACTGAACTAATATGGACCATAACAGAATATTCTAGGACACCAATCAATCATCAAAAGTGACCTTAGATATCAGTCCGATACCTTGATGCCAACCTCTGATACACTATTCTAATCTCCCCCCATAAGACTCTTCTCGAGCATTAAATCAAACACTATCGTTAATAACAGATTTTACAGTTCTATTGCGACAGGAGCGTACCTAGATTTGAGTCGGGTACAAGACACGACTGATTTCCTCGATCACTCGAACACTTCCTCGAGAGTCCCTCGGATATTCCTTGACTTCTTGGTGATGGAGAAAATTAGGGTTCATCCAGGAAAAGGTTGGTTGTTCCCCCATATATATATAGGGTTTGATTTAGGAGGGGATAGGATGGAATTTCAATTTTGGATTTAATTGTGATCGTGCTGAAGATTTGAACGATCCCCTATTTGAATCTGTTCGTTTGAACAGAGGATCCATGGACAGTTATATCTAAATTTGAATAATTGCTACTAGGCCCTCTAACAAATCGGTTTTGCATATCCCCGCCCCCCCCTTCTTCTAATACTAAACTTATAACTCGTATTTATATATCATCTCTTCTATTTTACATATTTATATATAAAACATATTAATTTAACTTACCCACAAAATCCTAATTTAATATATATGGTCAATAGATAATAATAATAACAATAATAAATAAAAATAAAAAAAATCAGTGCGGGGGTTTACATCCTACCTACCTTAAGAATAATTTCGTCCTCGAAATTCTAATTCATAATTATTCCACAAAAATCAAAATAAACTATCACCTTGATCTCCTCAAATTTAATTTCTCCAAAAATATTTATGGCCTTCTCTAATCATTTGGTATTTACGAAATCTCGAGGACTTCTACCCACCTTCGGTCACACTACTCCCTTGAAACACAGGTCACTAAATTCTTATAGTCTTCTAACTAGTTGCTAACAAGTCTACCGATAGATATCTAGGGCTTGTGGCATCTATACTCTCTAATATCTATAAACAATCAAAACTCAATAATCATGCAATATTATAATATAATTTAAGAATTCCTAACGATTTCTAAACAGTACGATCATTCGTCACCCCGAAATAGGAAGCGACGAGAATCAATGAAACGGAAAGCAAGGAAGTATAATCTGTTGACACAAAGTCACAGTCAACCAAATATTGATAACATTGACTAAATAATACTTGTAATAATTCAATACGACACATGACGTCTACATCAAGCTCAAGTCAGAAGACAGCTCAGTCTTTGCAATTCAGTTATATATGAGTCTGTATTTTATACTTTTATTGAGTCTAGATTGATGTAAACTGTGTCATGCTGAGCTCTTGAGACTTGACCTATAGCCTACCCAATAATCCCTAAACTCCACCATCCAGAAAATGTCCATTGGTCCCCAAGAACCAGTTCTGTGCTCTGGAGACAGAGTTCGGGCCGAACTCTGCCTCCACACAGAGTTCGGGCCGAACTCTGTCCCCTAAAAATCAGCAACCTTAATTTTAGGGTTAGCTGGTTGCTAGTTGTCTAACGGCCAAATATTTGAAATTTTCTACCCGAATTCTGGCCGAATTCTGCCTACAAAAACCCTATAAATAGGCCTAGAATTCTCTCATTTCAAACCATCCAATCTTCTCTTCTCTTCTCTCTTAAGCTTAAATAAGCCATACCCTTCCCATCTACTAGCCACAAGCTTCCTAAGTCTCGAGTACTCAGCATCTCTCAGTTAGGAGTCTTGTACAAGAGTTGAAGAAGTCGCTTGGAAAATTTCGAGCAAATCGCCACTGCGATCCTCTGTAAGAAGTTGACGTGCTCTTCTGAAGAAAAGGCACGGGTTGTAAACTACTATTTCACAAATAGTGGATTTAATCCTGAGCTAGAGTTCTCAGGCCTGGACTAGTCCTCCACGAGGGAAACCAGGTTAAAATCGGCTGTGTTTGTGTATGCTCTCTTGATTCTCACTTTAAATTCTGCATTTACTCCGATTAGTTTTATTTGTGATAGAGTTAATTTTTTAAGTGGATATTATCTCTATATACTCTATTCACCCCCCTCTAGAGTTGCCATCTGTTCTTCAATTGGTATCAGAGCTCTGTTCTCTTTACAAGGATTTACATCCTAGAGCTGATCCATGGCAACCACACAATCCTTGATTTCCAATCACGGTGAAGGACAGTCCACTCATAGGCCTCCCCTATTTGATGGAACTAACTACACGTATTGGAAAACAAGGATGAGCTTTTATCTCAAGTCGCTAGACTTTGACCTGTGGACTGTCGTCACTAACGGTTACAAAAAGCCCGCCAGAATAGTTGTCAACGGTGATCTTGTTGAGAAATCACATGACAAGTATTCTGACGAGGAGAAGAAATAGGCAAGTCTAGATGCGAGAGCTATTAATGCTTTATTCTGTACTATAGACAGGAATGAGTTCAACAAGGTATCTACATGCACCACATCTCACGAAGTGTGGAAACTCCTAGAAGTGACGCATGAAGGAACCACCCAAGTCAAGGAATCCAAGATAAGTCGTCTCACTCAAGAATACAAAGCTTTCAAGATGAAGCCAAACGAGACGATCACGCAAATGTTCACAAGATTCCTCGACATCATCAACCCCCTGTCTTCACTCGGCAAGCAATATTCAAATCACGAGAAGATTCGCAAGCTACATAGGGGGCTACCAAAAATTTGGAACCCTAAGGTGACAGCCATCATTGAAGGAAATGATCTCACAACCATGTCCATGGAGACTATGATGGAAAAGCTAATGACTCTTGAGCTTGACCTCAAGGACTTCGAAGAGCCTGCTCCTAAGGCTAAGGAGATCGCACTCAAAGCTCACCGACGGAGGGCTGAACCCGAAGAGACGGATGACGACAACTCAGAAGAAGATGATCAAGCCCTTATGGTCCACAATTTCAAGAAATTCCTTCGCTTCAATCGAAGGAAGAAGGAACCACAAGAAGATGGTGAAGAAGAGCCAACTTGCTATGGTTGCAGGAAGACTAGACACGTTCGAAAAGATTGTCCATTCTTGAAGAAGAGCAACCGCTATGAGAAGCCATACAAGAAGACTTCATCAAAGAAATATGCCAACACAAGCATTTGGCATAAAAACGAAGCTAGTGACTCCGAGGAAGAAAAGGACTCTCCTCAAGATACGGCTAATGTGTGCCTAATGGCAATATCCGATAAGGTATCAAACGAAACTCTTGACGACTTCTCTTTTGATGAACTTGGCGATGCTTTCACCGATTTACTCGATGATCACAAAAAGATCATTGGTAAATACAAATACGCCAAGGACAAAATCAAAAGTCATGAAGTCGAAATTCAAAGACTTTCTCTATTGCTTGATAACATTAGAGACACTTTACCCACGGAAGTCACAGATGAGGTATCGAAGCTTAAACTAAGCCTTCATGATGCTGAAACACGTATTGAGCAACAAACACAAGAAATCACAACACTCAACACGTTGTTTGCTGAAGAAAAGAGTAGACACAAGATTTCTATGACTAGGATATATAGCTTAAATGCTAAGGTTACTGAACTGCAGGCTGTCTCTAAGAGATTAGAGACTAGATTGGGAAAACAGGTTGTTCAACCTCAAACCCAATCTCATGAGACACCCACAAAGTATAACACTCCTCATGCTAGTCATCCGCATCATCCATCTACAACACATAATCATGCTTCATATACACACAATTTCACAAAGGACACAAACCACATGCACGTAGAAATAATTATCACATGTCATAAAATCATCATGTTACACATAGATACAATCATCATATTGCACAAAGACACAATCAACATCACTCTACTTATAGACAACATCACCATGTCATACCATATAGACAACATCATCATGCTCCATATAGACAACATCATCATGCTCCATATAGACAATATCACCATGCCACTCCATAACACTCTATACATAATCATCATCAACATGCTAATCATCATACTTCTGCTCATTACACTGCTTATAGACATCATCAGCATGCTCCTAATATAAATAGGAATGCTACATGTACTTATTGTGGTTTACATGGACACATATCACCACAATGTAGAATTAGAAGATTAGTTGATAGAAAAATATATGCATGGTTTCCAAAAACTAACTTTTTAGGACCCTCAAGAAATTGGGTACCAAAGGTCACATCTACTTTTGATGTAGGTGGACCTTCCCTCCTCAACTAAGAGTAAGTGGATTCTCGATAGTGGATGCTCGCGGCATATGACAGGAGACGCAAATCTTTTCGCATCACTATCGATGAAGAGAGAAGGATATGTATCCTTTGGCAACAACCTCAAAGGTTATATTATAGGTAATGGTAATATTGGTTATCCTCCCTCTCCCGTAATAAAGGATGTTTGCCTAGTGACCGAGTTAAAGCATAACCTGCTCAGCATTAGTCATCTTGCTGACCATGGATATGACATTAACTTTGGACAAAACAAATGCCTTATTTATGATAGGTCAACGGAAGACATCGCTTTTGAAGGGGTAAGAGAGGATAATATTTATACTTTCTATTTGTCTGGAAATACTAACAATGCAGGTAGATGCCTATATACTCATAAAGATGAACGGCTACTATGGCACCAGCGTCTTGGTCATGCCAATATAGATAATATATCCAGGCTATCGACCAAGAAGCTAGTTAGAGGCTTGCCCGACATCACATTCAAAAAGGACACCGTATGTGCCGAATGTGAGTTGAACAAGGCAACCAAGTCATCTTTTCATTCCATAAACTCTGTAAGCACTTCTAGACCCTTGCAACTACTCCATATGGATTTATTTGGGCCTAGTAGAGTAGCTAGTCTTGGTGGAAAACTCTATGCCTTTGTTATTGTTGATGATTTTTCAAGATTTACTTAGGTTTTCTTTCTTGCAAATAAAAGTGATGCTATTTCAGTTTTCAAGATTTTTGTCAAGAAAGTTCAAAACGAAAAAGGCTACATGATTACTCGAATCCGAAGTGATCATGGAGGCGAATTCGAAAATTCTGATTTTGAAAGGTTTTGTGATTCTAATGGTTTTGATCATGAGTTTTCTTGTCCAAGAACTCCTCAATAAAATGGTGTTGTGGAGCGGAAGAATAGGACTCTTGGCGATATGGCCAGAGTTATGTTGAACAAGTTTTCACTTCCGAAATATTTTTGGGCTGAAGCTGTCAGTACAGCATGCCATATTTTAAATAGGGTGCTTATGGGTCCTATTACGAAGAAAACACCCTATGAGCTTTGGTTTGGAAGAACCCCAAATGTTTCTTATTTTAGAGTTTTTGGATGTAGATGCTTTATCCTTAACACCAAAGACAACTTAGGCAAATTTGATGCCAAAGCTGACGATGGTATTTTCCTTGGCTATGCTGCCAAGAGTAAGGGATATAGAGTTTTTAACAAACGCTCTTTAATTGTGGAAGAGTCTACAAATGTGACTTTTGATGAAGATAACAGTGCAGCAGCTACTCTTGATGATGATGTTGAGCCATCAATGTCTACTCCAATGAACACCACAACCAAAACAAATTCTCTGGAAAGCTTGCCTAAGAAATTCTCTTTCAAGCCATCACATCTAGAAAATTTGGTAATCGGTGACGTTTCACGAAGAGTAACTACTAGATCATCATTAAGAGACTCTATTGCTAGCACTGCCTTTATTTCACAAATTGAGCCTAAAAATATTTCTGAAGCTTTCAATGATGAATTTTGGATTTCTGCTATGCAAGAAGAACTCAACCAATTCGAGAGCAGCCAAGTATGGGAACTCGTTCCTAGACCGGCTAATCACTCGATTATTGGTACTAAATGGGTTTTTAGAAACAAAGTAAATAAAGATGGTTCAGTCACACGCAACAAAGCTCGTCTAGTAGCTCAAGGATACAACCAAGAGGAAGGTATCGACTACGATGAGACGTATGCTCCTGTTGCTAGATTAGAATCCATTCAGATGCTTTGTGCATTTACAAATTTTCAAAATTTCAAATTATTTCAAATGGATGTTAAAAGTGCTTTCTTGAATGGTTTTATTAAGGAGGAAGTTTACGTTAAACAAACCCCTGGCTTTGAAAATCACAAATTTCCCGACCACGTGTTCAAGCTAAAGAAAGCGTTGTACGGCCTCAAACAAGCCCCTAGAGCTTGGTATGAACGGCTAAGCAACTTCTTGCTTGAGAAAGGTTTTTTAAAAGGGAAAATTGACACTATACTTTTCATAAAGTCTTTGAAGGACACTATTCTTTTAGTACAGATATATGTAGATGATATTATTTTTGGTTCTACTGATGAAACCCTTTGTCAAGATTTTGCCAAGTGTATGCAGACCGAGTTTGAGATGAACATGATGGGGGAGCTCAACTACTTTCTTGGGCTGCAAGTCAAACAATTGTCAAATGGAACCTTCATCTGTCAGTCGAAGTATACAAAGGACATACTGAAGAAATTCAAACTTGATAATGTTAAACCAATCAGCACTCCTATGGCTACTTCAACCAAACTGGAACCAGATGAGAGCGGCAAACCCGTAGATCAACGTAAGTATCGAGGTATGATAGGCAGTCTACTTTATCTTACTGCTAATCGCCCTGATATAATGTTTAGCGTTTGCCTGTGTGCTAGATATCAAGCAAATCCTAAGGAATCGCACATGACCGTAGTTAAGTGTATCTTTAGATACCTTAAGGGTACGGTTACAGTGGGCCTATGGTATCCCAAGTTAATATCATTTGACCTAATTGGTTACTCTGATGCTGATTTTGCTGGATGCAAGGTCGACCGTAAAGTACGAGCGGTACGTGCCATTTATTAGGAAAGGCTTTAGTCTCTTGCTTTAGCAAGAAGCAGAATTCTGTCGCACTATGCACAACAGAAGCTGAATACATGGCAGCTGGGCGTTGTTGTGCACAAATTCTGTGGATGAAGCAAACCCTTGAAGACTATAATTTATCTTTCATGCATATTCCTATCTTTGTGACAACACTAGTGCAATAAATCTTACTAAGAACCCATTTGTCACTCACGCACGAAGCACATTGAGATACGACACCACTTTTTGCGTGATCATCAGCAAAATGGCACGATTAACTTAGAATTTATTGACACTGATCACCAGTTAGCAGACTTCTTCACAAAGCCATTATCCGAAGAGCGCTCCAATTTTTTTGTCGTGAACTTAGAATTTTAGATAAAGCTGTCATAAATTAAAATACACCTGCATAAATATCGATTATATTGAGATTCTCTTAAAATGAACTTGCTATGGGTACAATCTGAAAGGGTCCTTCTGACAACAAGGCATAAAAGCCTAAGCGACACGGTGCACTAGTCCTCAGGACTACCGCTAGCTGTCCGGCCCCTGCAACTAACCCATGGCAGCTTCAAATTATTGAATCATGATATATTTCCTTGTTTATTATAAGGTATATTTGATTTATCACTTGCTGATATGCTATTTTTCAATTTTAAATTGCTATCTTTCTACTTCTACAATCTGGTTTCTTGAATTTCTTAATCATTTATCTTTATAACTTATCTTGATTTTCCATACTTAACCAATTTTTCATCCTTTCAGCCTGATTTCAGTTCTGGGACAAGGACCCAGAATTCGGGCTGAACTTGCCTTTACCAGAGTTCGGGCCGAGTTCGGCCTCCCTGTTCCAGAATCGGGGACAGGTTCCAGCCGTTGATCAAAACTTGATCCAATGGTCCTGATTCACTCCGACCAAGAGAAACCCTTCCCTTATATTCGGTTTCTCTTCCTCCTACCTCTTTCTTACCACCTTTCTTCTTCTCCTCCACTATTTTCTCAAAACCCTAACTCTAATTTCTTCTCTATTGTGCTCTATTCTTTCCCAAATTCAAGGAGAAGGGCTATTTTCTAATTCTCTTTCACTGTTCATCATCTATTTAAGGTATAACTCACTCTCTTCTCTATTTCAAATTCTTAATTTTGTGCATTGGCTCCTCGCTTGCCCAAC
>JANAVB010041791.1:0-40120 GCA_029216955.1 Iris pallida | reverse complement strand
ATAAAAAAATGATGGGGTGACAGGATTGGAGCTGGCTCTGAGAAGCAAGGGGTAGCCTGGCTTGGTCTTTGGCTGTGCCTTGTGGCAAGCAGTGAGTTGCAGGCAATAGGACACTCTGCCATAGAGTATGCAAATGCTATTGGCTTGCTGCAGTGAATCATTACTTGAATTAGGCAGTAGGGCTTGAGTATTGGCCATTAGCTTGCAACTTAATGGCAGTAGCCTTGGGCCAATGAGTTTTAGAGTGTGTGTGTTGGGTTGTGAGGAGTTGGAATGGCAGTTGCTATTAGTGAGATAAAATTTTAGAGTTTAAGTATCAATGGAGGAGAAGACTTGCCTTATTGCACAAGCATTGGGCAGGTATCAGATCTTTGGTACAGAGCATTGCTCTGATACAGTGTACACAGGTGGCCTGCTATAGGGTATGGGCCATAGGCCAGTACCTAGTGTGGGTGCAGTGTTTTTTGAATATTTGTTGAGATGGTAATGTATATATGTGTGTGTGTGTGTGTGTGTGTGTGTGTGTGTGTGTGTGTGTGTGTGTGTGTGTGTGTGTGTGTGTGTGTGTGTGTGTGTGTGTGTGTGAGTTAGAGGTTAATAGCTAATTTCAGAGTTTAAGTTCAGTTTGTTGGAAATTTAAGTCTTGAGTTAGTAGATGTTATATAGGATATCTAAGTAGAATATTAATTAGAGATATACATTAGTGTTATGTTATCAGACAAGGGTAGGTTAATATCCTAAATTAGCTTGGTTAGTAATGTGATAGTGTTAGTGTAATTAAGATGTTGAATATTAGTTTCATGTTAGCTTGATTAGGTGTTAGGGTCAGTTGGAGATCAGAGGGTGGCTTTGCATTGCCTGCATTTCAAGCTACAGCAAGTAGCAGCAAATACAAGGCATTTGGCAGCAGCAATGTTGCAGAGCATTGCTTGTTTATGCAGCAGCTAAGCATAGCAGCAGCAGCTACATTGGCAGCAATGTAGGGTGCCCTGGCCTTGCATATGGCTGTGAGGGTAGGTGTTAAGCAGGAACTTGGGAGTCTTGATTGGCCTTGGGGAGCAAGGCAGTAGGTTGCCTTAGGATTGGCCTGTCCAGGTTTGGTTAGGTCCTATACAGTCCATGATTTTATATGTGGGTATACTTAAATATAGGTTTGTATATGAGTATGTTAGTAAGCCAGTGAAGGAATATAGGCTTAGGCCATGGCCTTGGTTGTGATATTGTTGGGCTAGTTAGTTTAGGGTATTACCTATCCTAATTCTCTTGGTAAAAGTTTACCTATAGCTAAGGTATTGAATGAATACCTATTCTAGGAGTTAGAATCCCTAAGTTAGAGTATTGGTATTTGGGGGATTACCTTTCTTAGTAGTCTAGGTATAGGAAATTACCTATTAGCTAGAGTATAAGGATTTACCTATTATCCTAAGGTATTGTATTACCTACTCAAGGTAATTAGGTTCCTAAACTAAGGTATGGTATTGGGGATACCAATATAGATGGTGTTTATGGGTAACATAGGTAGTAATGGCTTGAGGTGGGTTACCCTAACCTACATAGGCTTGGGTTGACTAGGCTTGACCAAATTGACCAATTTTGACTGGAAGTCAACTTTGAGTCAACATCTGACCTAGATTGGATTAGGATTGACTAGAGTTGACCAGTTGACCAAAAGTCAACTGTGAGTCAACACTTGACCTAGTTTGACCTAGATTGTATACCACACACTAGAAAACTGTCTAACACTGTTAAACCCTATTTAATACATGTATATCTCATCTATAGGTTTGTGACTCTACTTTGAGCCTCGATTCATATTGACAGCTCAAGACCACATGCGAGTACATTCTCTGATAGTTTTTATTGTTTTGATATTTCCTACATATGTTCAGTTGTAGTGTTTTACTTGATTCTCGACACAAGGATATACTGACTAGTATACGTTGGATCCCGTCATGAGATGTTATTCCCGATTTACTTGGTATATTGGTACATTGTTCGATCTTATTTCTTGTACGTGTATAGACACCGATTTGGCAGTGGGCATGGCCTCCTGCTTTTAAATCCCGTATCATGACGTGTCATGGTTGGATCCATTACACTATTCGGGGGATTGGGGAGTTATTAGAGGTTATGTGATTAATACCCCTCATGTAACTACTTGTGCATAGCTTCACCCTCGCCACACGTAGGGTGTAGCCTAACCTGATACTACTTGAGTAACATCTTTCTATTTTGGTCGGCCTGATCCTCTATACATGTACTTGTGCATAGCTAATCAAATGGAACAGCCTGATCTGGACCCAAGTCGATCACATGACGCTCTAATATCTCAAGGCACCGTTTATATTTACATTGTACATCAGATTTTCTTGTACTGCTTTACACTCCAGTAATTCACACCATGACATGATATTCAGTTCACCTTATACTGCCTTACTTCCAGTCTTGATATTCTATCTTGTATTCTATTATAATTGTTTCTTATATTATTTGTCAATCTATTGGAACTGCTTTTGGCGTTAGTACTTTGCTCTAATCCTGACTGGATAACTATTTTTCAGAGGACTTAGATGCAGACTACACCTAACTTCTACGGGTTTGGGATAGATAAAGACTATGATAAGGACTTACCTGTAGAGCCGGTGCTCGTAGAGGACGCTGTAACTCCATCTTCCTGATAATTGAAATTTTCTTTATGTTTTAATATTATAATATTGGTTGAGCAATTTAAAGAATTTTTATATACTTTAAAAATATGTGAATCTATTATTTTTTTCTCTTAAGCCAATAGGCCACATTCATTTAAAACTTGGACCTTATCAGTCAGCCCATTTCACAAACCCACCTCTTCCTGATTGAATCAACATGTTTTGATTTCCATTGCTGTGGAGAGCTTCAAAGCTCTATAACAACTTTTTAAAATTTCGATTTCTCCTGAGAATCTTCCCAATAATTTGGCGATAAGATGGTGCATCAATTCTCCAGGTCCAATCCTATTTAAACCCCCTCTTCCACTTCTTCCATCTAAGAATTCTGTTAACAAATTTCCTTCCCTCAAAATTCTAAATCGAAATCTCCCTCTCAAACCTAGATCTCGACAAGAACTAGTCATGGTGATGCATCAAATTCTTCCCTGATCAACAATGGAGAAAAACCCCGGCGAGGCGAAGCAGCTCTGTTCCCTGTAGCAACAACGACGCGAGTAAATTATCGTTCTTCAACGTCTTCGTCTCTATATCAATTCGAGTGAGTTACTGATTTCTAGTTTTAATTTAATTCTCGATTGTTCTTCTCTGATCTAAACTTGATCATACGAGAAATTGCAAATTGAGAGCAAGTTGATATCATCTCGAGGTTCTCGGAGTCTGCTCTGTACCTGTTTGAATCATCGATCGAATGGACATAGGTGAGAATTCATTATTTTTGAATAATTGTTCTTCCTAAATGGTTCTATACTCGATCTTGAGTATTCGAATGTGTGATTTAATGTAAATCTAGATCGGAAGTGATCGACTGAGGTTGTTCGATTGATTGTCCAAATCTAGCATCAAGCATAGGTGAGTTGAATTCCAAAAAATTTGAGTAGTATCTCCTTTGATTCAAGTCCTTGATGATTCAATTGTTGATCTTATTTAAGGAGATCTCGAGTAGATCATCACGATCCAAAGATACTAGCACTGTGTTTTAGGAGTGGACGAGAAACTGGGATACTTAAGTATCCATTTATTTTTGATCCACACATTTGGACACTTAGCATAATATTAGAGTATTCTCAACCATTTCTTTTGGAATTGTTTCAATGATTTGTACAGGACAACACAGGGTTATTTCTCATATCGTTTGGACTTGATCAATTGGGAAGAATTACTGATAAGGTAATTCTTTGATCTATTCAATAATTTCAGTTTTGGTGAATCTCCTTAATTGATGCTTGCCAATGGTAGGGGTCGGGTGACACTAATGGATTTGGTAAATATAGAGTTACAATTTTTTTGGAAGCTATAGAATGTTTGGACTGTGTGTGTGTAATTCCTTGTTCTCCATGTTTCATAGTCCAGTCCTTTGCTGAACTTTCAGTTCTTATTCATGTGTCAAGACTGATTCTACTAGATATTCTTGTCTGAATTTTCAACCTAGGAGATAGCAGGGAGGACCAATTGAGTTAGGGTGTGTGGGAAGTTCCTGGAAACAGAAATTGACTGTTAGCTCATACATTTGATTGCAGTATCCTATTTAGGACTAATGCCTGCGTTTGGATGTAAGGTATTGAATATGAAATCAACCCTGGGATTGTGTTTTGTAGACTGATACATCAGTCCTATTTAAGAATGACTGTCTCAGGTTGTCTGATACAATACATTATCTCAGTTTTGTTTTTACTGATATGGATATCAGTCTTATCCTGGGGCTGAGCTGATTGTCCAGTAAGCTCAAGTATTGTTCCAGTTTTTATTGCCTACAGTGTTAAAGAGCTAGTATCGGACTTTACTGCTACTGAGGTTGAGGGTGTTTAGAAAGGTATCAGCTATAGTCTAATTCAGTAAATAGGACAGGTACCAATTTCCTTGTGAGCTAAACTCTAGTACTGGTCAGTATCAGGTTTGAAACTTCATGGTTTTGATTTTACTCATGTGTTTTGCTCGATTTGTTATTGCTTAGCAATTGAGCTAATGGACAGAGGGCTGTAGGGAAGGGCCTGGCCTATGAGTGTATTGTAGAGAGTTTAGATGGTTTTTCCCATATCCTATTATAGCTATTTTACAGTCCTGAGACAGGCCTTTGAATAAACAGTTGTATTAACAGTATTTATCAAAGAGTCTTAGTACTTTAAAACAGGAAACAGGGGATTGGTAAATTGACCTGGGAACTGTGAGGGCAAATCCAAAATCCAGTGACTCTAAGTCATTCAAATTCTTTGACTGAATCACATCAACATTTTTACTGAACAAGATGTATCATCCATTTTGAAGACTGATACTTGATTTCACATGTGGACTGATACTTGGTTTCACATTTGAAATGATACTTGATTCCACATTTGGACTGATTTGATCTTAGTTCTATTAAGGACTGAAGCACACAAATTCTAATTAGAATTTGGTTTTCTCAAAACTGAGAATGAACTATAGTACTAATAATTGGATTAATATAGGACTGATAACTGAATTAACATTGAGCTACTATAGGATTAACATTTGACATATTATTGAGTTGTTAACTGATAACTGATTAGAGATTAACTGATATCTGAGAGGAAATAGAAGTTAGGATTATTGAAGCTAAATCAGTTCAGTCTCATCTGTGAGACTTAACTGAACCATTGTTCAGTAACTTGGGGATGGACTGGAAGTTTATATCCTGATTAGGACTGAGTGATATCTATATATATTCTACATTGCCCTGATACATTGTACAGTATCCTGCCACTGCTGCAGTATAGGTGTAGGTCTCATAGCTATAATTGAGTTTCCCTGTATATGTTCAGGTGTTGTAGGATCCCATTGTGTTGACATATTGTGAACTAAAACACTGTTCTGGAATCAAGGGGTATTGATCATTAAATCAAGGAGTGATATGGATTAGTCATTTTTAGGATAACATTAAAGAACCTGAGAACTTAGGTAACAGGGTCTTGGTTCAATTAAGGAACCTGAGGACTTAAGTAACAGTGTTTGATCCATTTGATGACCTGAGAACTTAAGTATCAGAGTTGATTCCATATGATGGAACTGAGATTCAATCTCAGTAGGAAGGCCTTGTTTTAAGGATGAATTCCTAGTGTAAAGGAATAGGACAGTTTTACCAGCCTTCAAGAATTCTATTTCTTTTAAACTGGAGTTGCATAGCCAGGATACAATATTGAGATTAGGTAAAGTGAAGAGCAAAGGTTTGTAGGTAGTTGATTGGTTCTAAATAAATCTTAGGACATTACTCTTCACCCTAGGAACCTGTTATTTGAGTGTTGTTAGGCCACTGGGATATAACATGCCTATAGCAGCTTGTAATTATAGGAAAATAGTAGTCTAGCATTGTATTGTAGTTATTAAATTAAGGGAGGTTTATAGATTGTAGTAGGAATATTTGTAGATAAATTAAAATGTTAAAATAGTAATGGATATGCGTTGACCAACTTGTACCTATTATAAACAGGAGGATTCCCAGCTTTACCACCCTTTCTCGATCACCCAGAGCAAGGCAAGTATACTCCTCGGATTTGTCCATTTCTCATATCTTGCATGTTCATCCCTGTATCTCCTTGATTGACACGATGTATCACGGTATTGTCTGGTTTCATGTTTCATGTATTATTTGTGTCTGGGAGGAGAAATACTATAGATATATGATCAAACCCTGTTACTATTCATGTGAATAGCTTGGGTTCTGCACCGTGCACGCGGGACCAAAGCCGTACCATTTCATGTTCATTGTATCTACCCAAGCCGATCACAATCTAGATGTATTTCAATATTGCACATGTCAGGATTCAGGTTGTATTTCAGGATTCATGGTTGTATTTCATGTTCAGGTTGTATTTCATGTTTAGGTTATACTTCATGTTCAGGTGGTATTTCATATTCAGGACTCTTACCATGTTCCATGTTTTACTTCCAGTATTTCCTATTCCATTTCATGTCTTGTTCTTATTTTCTGTACTTTACATATATTCCTATTTCTTGTTCATACCATGATGTACATGTTCATTCCTTGGATATACTTAGCTCCGCTCCTGACTAGGATATGTTGCAGGTGAGTTGGAGGCTCTGTGCGACACGTACTATGGCGAGGAGCCAATTGATGCAGGAGAGCTAGTTGGTGCTGCTCTTGACTTAGAGGCTGTAGAAGCCTAGAGCTTACCTTAGTATTCCATATTATTTCCTTGTATTGAGACTAGTAAACTTACTTTCATTTGCTGGAATGTAATAGAATTCTGAAACTTATACTTCTTTTCTGGGATACATTTATAGATGCTGTGTTTTCATACTTGTCTTAATATCTGGTTAGTTTTCCCTAGATTGGTACAGCTTACTTTGTCGTGTCTAACGACAAAGGCTGGACGTGTCTGACTCGTGTTCGGTTATTCGAAAGCGGGTCGTGACAGACGCACCGCCTGTAGTGACTTAGATTAGCTAGTCTTTTATTGGAATTGTATTCCAGCTTGATACTTTGGGTCAGTAGAACTTATTTGGGATTGTATTATGTCTTTAAATTCTGAACTTGTGTTTGTGACTCTGCATCTATTTCAGACTATCTACTTAATCTTTATCTCTATTTTATTCGTGCTTATCTTCCTTAGATTCATGTGATTGAGTGTGATTATATTTCTCCGTACAGAGATGACAGGTTATATTCATTGTGTCTTAGATGTTATATGTTCTAGATGACCTATACAGCGTTCTACCACCGACTCTGCGACGTTGGCTGGACGTATCCACGTACCCGTGCCCCTAAATAGGGTACGGGTCGTGACACCATGATTCCGCCTAGGCCGACATGATGTCTCTGTTCATTGCCTTGGAATCCTTCATCTCCTCCCTCGTATATGAGTTGTCTACGACTATTTTGTATTCTCATTTTTATTTTTAACTTTTTGGGCTGTCTTGAGCTATATCGGGCTGTTATTGAGCCATAATGGATTATCGACTAGGTTGATGGTGGCATCCGTATAGCGCGGGTAGCGAGCCCTGTTGCACGTCCCCGCCATACCTATCGCTAATCATTCTTTCCTTTCTTCCATTCATTCTTTCTTTTCTTTCTTTCACTTGTTCATTCGTTCATTCATTCGTTCATTCATTCATACGTTCATTCATTCATTTACTTATTTGTTCATTCGTTCATTCATTCATTCATTATGAAGCTCCCTGTACAGGAACCGCCTTGGCGACCCAACATTCCCGAAGCCTTTTGATGTTTCTATACTCTGCTCGAACGACTATGTTGATAGTCTTCCTGCCTCATTTTAGTGGAGCATTAATTGTTTTGTGCTTCAAGTTGCGGTACGATCTAAGTGACAAGAAATTCAATTATATTTGAGTACATGAGTGAATCTACTCGAAACGTAAGCAGTGCCTTGGCACGAGCGTGGAGTACGGTGCGAGGTTCAATTAAAATTCTAAGTTCCTTTTAATGTTCTACACAAGCATACAAGATGGGATTATTCCCTTAGCTAGGTGCGTTGAGGCATTTTATTAGCATGCAGGGGGTTATTGCCTAGCGATTCTAGCAATATTGTTCGTATTATTATGTGTCTAGGCTAAGCAAAGACAGGTTCACCGGAGCCACCCACCTTAGCGATGATCGCATCGGCTGAGCGAGACTCCGAGCACGCCTTTGAAAGTCTAAGACTCGATTCTTCTGAAGGGCCAACTTAACACTTGCATTAATTTTTACTCGATGCATTCCTCGGGTCAACGTAACTCTTCGAGTCAATGACTCATTTGAGTCATTTGCACTTGTCGTTTGAATCGGCATACCGCTAGGGCGGAGCGGGTCGTTATAATATTTTCCACCGATACGGTTGGTATTGACACCCCACTAGTTTGCATGCAGGTTACAGGTACTTGCTTATTTCGAGGCAGAGCTCGCTTGGACATCCTGAGGCATGGAGTTCCTTAGCATTTTAAAGCGTGCGATAGTGTTAAAAAATTTATCTATATGGGACATAATGCATGGACATTACCTTCTTCAGTTGCAAGCCTTGAACCTTAATATAGAGAGATGAGAGAGAGCTGATTGATTGTATTCAGAGAGATTGTGAGCATGAGTGATTGTAATCATGGCCTCGTGCCTTTGTAATTATGTTGTATTATCAATAAAGATGATTCTATTTTGTAAACTAGTGTTATTCAACTTTTCTGGTTGGGACTTCTGTACGACGACCCCGTCACTAAGCTACTTGGGACTTCTGTACGACTACAGGTAGGGGGTTTTTCTCTCTCCAAACCCATGTCCTACTTATAGGCAAAGATTCAACCTGGGATAAAGACAGGCAATCCCAAACGATATCGAAGAAAAAGTAAAAAATTTAAGAGCCTGACAGCCTGGTAGCCTTTCCAGAGTCATAATTGATGGCATTATCACCAGCTTGATGTGACTCCAGAACCCTAATGGAGAAACCCAGAATGGCCAAGTTCTTTACGGTCCATGCTTATGTTCAAAGTGTTACAAACTTATCCCAAGTTTGAAAATTTTGAAGGACGTCTTGTAGAAACATGAAAAATCTCCAAATTCCACTAAAGTCTAAATAGTATCAAGTCATGCGGCTAAGACACCAAGGCTACAAGTGGATCTCCCTGCGGCTCCCTAGATGGATCTCCTCCCTTTGATGCTCTAAGTGTTTCGTGCCTCCGACCAAGACAACATCACAAGGCATACATCACCTTGGTCATCCTCTACCGGCAGAGCAGTACCACGTGTATCCCTTCCCTTTCCTGTGGCAGTATTCCAGAACGTCCTCATGCGACTGGAATTCCATACGGCTAAAGTTTCATGCGACTATGCTCCAGAAGCCTGATTCTCTTAAATCTCGGTACGTGCCACGTATCAAGATGGTCAGGCCTTATGATTAACTGCTAACTGATTTAAAATTCCTAACTAATAGCATGTGGGTTATTTAACCTCCCCATTTAACCAGAGATTCCCTTATCTCTTAGTGTATGCCACGAGTTATTTTTGATCGGGCATATAATCTTAATGATTTGATCTCATGTTTATGGCATGTGCGTTATAACTGCCCTATTTAACGGGTAATCTTCTCAAATCACAGTATGTGCCACATGTCACTACCAAAATAAGATACTTTAGTGTCATTTAGAAATGTCTCTAAAATGTTGAAAACCCTCACTATTCAATTTTAGCGAAGAAAATCTTTTGTTGTGTATTTCATGGTCACTAACACAAAAAATGTCGCAGGTCGTCATTATTGCGACATTCAGTAGCAACGTCAGCACTTCGTGAATATTCTAGTGGATAGCGACGTATAACGATGAGCAGTTGCTAATTCGTGATGTCATTTTTTGTTGCTAAACGTCGTCGATTTTTCAGTAATTAGCGATATTCTTTGTGATGTTTAGCTACAACATTGCTGACATGGCAAAAATTGCCATGTCAGCCACTTAGCGACGTTTGGCGACTGTTTGTGACGTCTTCGTTATAGGCTAGCGACGTTCTGATATACGATTAGCAATGTCTTCCTTCGTCGCTAAACGTCGTTAAACTGTAAAAGAAAATTAAAAAACAGAATATTTTTGTTTATTTTCCATCCAGAATCTACCTGCAGTTTAAATCATAGTTTATAAATAGTAGACCCATAGCAACCCTCCATAAAATTCCTTGGGTTCACCGACCCCTTTGGTGGAACACTCAACCGGTAAAAAAATAGAGAGTTATAATATGTCATCCACACAGACAAAAGATGAAAATGTTCCAATAATCAAATAAACAGAGTCAAACGATAAGAAAGCCATAAGATAGTCGGGTGGAGACAAATCCACTACCAAATAGCCATAAAAAGAGTTTATGTCCAATAAAGACCCAAGAATGGGTCAACACGACACATATTGCCACTAAATATATAAATAAATACATAAAGACCCAAGAATGGGTCAACAAAGCACAACAAAACACAACATAATATGTCTGATGAAGGACTACGGCTGGTCAATAAAAGGAGAAGAAGAAATACGACCTGCATCTGGGATAGCATGAACCTATACTGCTGCCGTATAAGCGTCACCGGTTATAGCTCATCAAGAGGAGGAGGCAGTGGAATCGATATAGTCGGTGTCGCTGCCGACGCATAATCAGGAAGTGTCTGCTCCATGGCTAGCAGTCTAGAATTGTATGAATCCATAACAGCCATCAACCTCCAAACCTGATCACCCATGGCCAATTATGTCCCCTACACCGCCTGAATGGTACGATCCATCCTCTAGCTCATCTCCCTCATGGTCCCCTACGTCTCCCTCATGGTGCACTGGATCATATCAAATCGTGCGGTGAGCGCCGTATTGTCCGTCTGCGATTGAGACTGGGGCTGCTTCGCAATCCTCTACAACATCTTGTCACGTATATCAACAACTATCGACGCAAGCCCCCTTCGACTTGGGCCGACTCCAGTGAGGGTTGTGGGGAATGCACACTGCCAGAGGGGGCCTTGGATGACTGCGTCACCATAAAGGCACTGTAGGATCTCGTACCGTAGTACGTATCCCTCTAAAGAGCACCAACGACGGTCATCTAGAGCTCGTCCACCGACTAAAGCGGAGAGGGGTACAAGGAAGTACTAGCCCCTCCCTCTACATGAGTACTAGCATTCGTACGCTCACTTGTCCTAAGAAACTCATCGTAGAAAGATATGCATCTCGATAAGCATAATATTTACTATCCAATCGTCGTAGTTGCTATTGTCTAAGGTACTTATTAATAACTATATGGATATATATTGCTATTTCTAAGTTATATTAAAGTTAACGAAACATACAGTAATACTTATATAGCTATGCATGGCCCTCTCATCGATGAGCTTTTCATTCTTCTGATGGGTGGCCAGGAAGACGGTAACCATGTTGGCGTCCTCATCCCTCTGTATCTGTTAAAATTAATTTGTTTGTTATTGAAACTAAACATTTTGTTCATATTTTCATTAAAATAATATATATTCAATCAAATACATACCAGACGACGAAAATGTTATGTCATGGGAATCGAACCAACACACCACTTTCCTCCCCTCGCCCTAACCGCCTTTGCCTTCTTCGACCTTTCTTTGTACCTGGGATCGTCGAATCTAGCCTTCATCATAGTCCACTGCTCGGGCTTGATCCAACCTTGGATCGGTCTTCTGGAGCAATCTCGATCCTTCTGGTCGTCGATTGCATCACGGATCAACTTGGCGGCAACGACAGAAAATTGTTTCTCGATCATCTCAGTCCGGTGTGGTAGATAAAAATATATTTTCTATAAGAAGTAAAATAGTAAGTTATAATATGTATAAAAGATAATTGATATTAAAAATAATATACTTTAGTTACCTTGAAATAGGCAAACCAAAATACCTTCCTCTCGTCTGAGGCATCCGAGTTGTTGATCCAAGCCACCATAGTTGGACCTCAGAAATAGCCCCAGTGCCCTCTATACCGTCGGGTGACGATATCTATACAATGATAATTATATTCATGAATATATAGATATATATATATAAATTAATGTTAACTAATTAACTTACTTTGTAGACTCGTCGGACCACATGTTCATCCTCGTCTCATCCGGAGGCGCACATGGGGGATCGATCTAATATGGAGAAGTAGTAGGTTTGACCTCCTCCATCTGCTCCTCTGTCTCCATAGTACCAGGAATACTGGACGGGATAGTAGTCTTATGCCTGGAACTGCCCATCCCAGGAGTACTGCCATGTACCGTCGATGCAGTCAGAGATGTGACTGGTTGGTACACTGGAGTACTCGGAGACGAGGTGCAGAACCATGATCCAATAACAGAGGAGCACTCCGTCAACCGGTGGAACCTCTACCTAGACGGGGTGCTCCTCTACCTCAGGACTGACCGAGGTACAATCCTCTTCGTTCTGCCATACCTGATAATAACATATATTGAAAAAATAGACAGACACAAGAAATATAATACATATTCTAAACCAAATCTGCATGCATTTAATAAATCACAGTTTATAAAAATTAAGACCGGAACAACCCTCTCTTGAATTTTTAGATAATAACCAAGTCTAGATAATAACATCCAGAAACATCCAAGTCTAGATAATAAGCAAAAAGTTTAGTCCAAAAATAAGGCAACAACATCCAAGAAATAAGTCTACCGGAGACAAATTCGGGCAAAATTCTAATCCGTAAAGAAGTATAATCCAGAAATAAGTCTGTCGGAGACAAACTCGCGCAAAAGTCATATCATATAACTATACACTCTACGCTGGGGAAGATACCAGTCCCTCAGATACTGTGTACAAGCAGGGTTCAGGTGATCAAGATCCGCTATAGGAGCTGGGTGACTGGAACTTCCGGTGCCACTGCCTTCTGGTGCCAATTCCTCCTTAACAGCGATCTCGGCTTTAGGAATCACTTCATACCTGTCTAGTGAGAAAATTGCCTTAGGCTGCATATACTTCATATTGCCTTCCTCTATCAAATGCAATACAAGGCATCTACATATATCTTCCAAGTCCAACCTGGCCTTGGGATTGTCTTTCGTCTTTTCCTTTATGTCCATCACAGTATTAATTATGTTGTCAAATGCATTTGCCATTTATTTGAATTATAGAGACTGCGGGTTCACTGCAGCCAGCAGCGGACTAGCAAGACATGACCCCTAAAGTTAAGTAATTTCATGTAAGCGTAGGTAATCAAATGTTATTAAAACTATGTCTTAGTTGTTCTATTTTAATCTTTGAGTTGTAATGTTAATATTTGATAGAGTTAATAGAATATTCAATACCATATTATATTTGATTCATGAAACCAAAGAGTTTACTGCAGCTAGATGTACACTAACGAGGCATAAATTCTCGGTAAAATGACTTCGGATATACTTATGGTTTTCGAATACCATAGAGGCTATATCTTTTATGGGCATATGACTATTATTTTTTATGATCCGCAAACCTTGCACTCTCACTCCAAATTGATTCGATATCCTATTTCTTGTTATCGTATTCTCAATAAAGTGACAGTTCTTATTTTCTATTTTTTCTATTCGAAAATCATCATTTAGTTTCTTCCTTCTAATTATTTAGAACTGATTTCTATATTTTAATTATATTCTACTAGATTCATAATCATACTTAGATTTTGGATCTATGATCGTATCTAAACAATTTTGGTTTAGTAATGGATCGTGCTGAACGATTTCGATTTGATCATTCTTAAATGATTTTGATCGCGACTAGACTATTTTGATTATGTTTCGATCGTGCCAACCAGTTTCAATTTTGATCATTCTTAAATATTTTTGGTCGTCGAATAGTCCATTTGACTAAAATTTATCGTACCAAATCATATTTTTATTTATTTATTAGTTTTATTCGCGATTATGCCTAACTAATTTGATCATGAATCATATCTTTCTCTTGATTATATCCCTTATCATCCTTATTCGTATCGATTAAAATTTCATCTCTTTATTATATCCTTAGTCGTGCATAATCGTGTCCTTTGACATTTCGATAATGAAATTTTTCTAAGGTGGGTAGATTTGTAAGCCCACTTCCGAAATTTTAAAAAAAATTATTTAGTTTTGAATATTTTCTAGTTAGAAAATATTTTGTATTTGAAATCGTATAAAGGATATTTTGAAAGATTTGTCAAACTATTTTGAAATATGATTTTATTTTTATAAAAGGCATACTATTAAACTTATTAATTTCTATTATCAATTATGTTTAAGTTTTAAATTTAGAAAATATATTTTAGAATTGCTTGATTTATTATTGTACAGTTGATATTTATGATAAATATACTTGTAGGATTATTTAGTTTATTACTATCTTTTATTTTAAAGATTTGATTTATAAAATCTATTTTAAATGGTAATTGACAAATAAGATTTTATTTTGAAGTTATTAATAGATTGAGATTGATCAATCTAATTGATTGATTCTATAGAAGGATTTGATCAATCTTATTCCTTCCCTAACTAGGAAACCCCACTCCTATATATAGGGGAGGTTTCCCTTTATTTTCTCCACAAAATTTCTCAACATCTAGCCAACACCATAACCAATCATCTTTTCGCAACCGTGTTCGTGCATCGTGTCCGTGTCCCAATCTCCTTTTTCATTATTCTATTTATTAAAATACATGTGATCCATCCTTGTGTCCGATACACCGGACACGTCCACCCAAATTCTGTATCATGCAAGACACAACCCAGCCATTGTGTCGGACAAACCCGACATATCCCTAATCTCTAACCCTAACCCTAATTGATTCCGATGCCATCTGACCCGACAGTCACTACGGATTTCTCCCACCATCGTTTACTCCTCTTCCCTGTCCTGTCACCAAACTCGTTCTTCTCTGGCCAAATCCCGCTTTCGATCATACCCACCCTTTGCCATTGTTGAACCCTGACCACGACCACATCTACAATCGCTACCTTCTTGGCCCCAATTCTCTGACATCTCCGCCTGCAAAAACCCCAACAACCCCGATCACACAACACCACCGCCACAACACAGGGGACACAGCCACGTCCCCATCCACCGACGATGAAACCTTCTGTAACTCGACCGTAGCCCCTCCTCCATAGACAACACAGTCACCACATACCGCTACTTACCTCGGTCGATCACCGCCCAACTGCTACATCACACACCGTAGGAGCCCCGTCTCGATGTCACCTCTGTCCTCTGCGTAGACCAGATCTATGGCGCTCAACCCTGATCTGCCTCCGACGACGACGTCGGAGTCCTCCACGACTTTCACGCACACCTCCACCTCTCCTCCCCTATCGATCCCGGCCATCGTGCACTGTGTCGCCCCGTCGAGCCCGCGAGACTCAGTGCCGAGCCACCGCAGAGCGCGCAGGGAGCCTTCGGCCATCCCTAGGCCGCACGATGTGAAGTCAAGCTCAGCCGCCAACGCTTAGGAAAGTGAGCTCTCTATTTTCCTTTTTCTCCTCCTCCTTTCCTCCTTTCTCTCTTTCTTTCTTCTGGATAAAACGAGGGATAGCTTTCTCTCTCCTCCCTTTTCTTTGTGTTATTTTTATTTTATTTTTTTATTTTTACTTTTATTTTGTGGGATGGCTAGAAGCCTAGCATAAAATTTGGGCTTAAAGCCTAAAGACTATAGTTTATAAATACAAGTATTATTATTATTATTATTATTATTATTATTATTATTATTATTATTATTATTATTATTATTATTATTATTATTATTATTATTATTATTATTATTATTATTATTATTATCATTATTATTATTATTATTATTATTATAGTTACTAAATAATATTTGTAACAAATAAATATTTTAGGCTTCTATAAACAAGGTTCATTTTGGGGGTTTAATTATTAGGCATACTATTGGGTTTGGCATTAGACTATAGACAATAATAATTATTATTATTATTTTTTGTTAGATATCTATATGGACCAAATAGTTTGTATTTATTTTGTGTTTTAAAACAAATAATTTGGGCATTGGATTGGGCTGATACATATATATTAATGGGTTATTGGGCTTAAGAGTTTTGCAACGAATTATTTTGGGGTTTTTTTAATGTATAATTTTAGATTTGGGCTTTAATATTAATAAGATTTCGTTAACAGGTTTATGATATATATATATATATATATATATATATATATATATATATATATATATATATATATATATATATATATATATATATATTTCTTTATATATATATATATATATATATATATATATTATATATATATATATATATATATATATATATATATATATATATATATATAATTTTCAACGGCCCTTTACGTAAAATTATTGGGCTTGAGAGTAATAAATATCTTTGGGCTTATAATATATTTGGATTTCTGTATTATTCCTAAATGTTTTTATATGAAATTTATAAATACTTTCTAAATAATTGTAAACATTTTTCTAAGGATATATATTTTTTTTTCTAAGGATATATATATATATATATATATATATATATATATATATATATATATATATATATATATATATCAAAAAAATATATATATATATATATAGATATATATATAATATATATATATATATATATATATATATATATATATATATATATATATTAATATATATTTTCTTATTATAGATTTTGTTATTAAACAAATTTTCTTCAAATCAATCCTTGACCGTGACTAGTCATACGTTCCTATTTCTTGTGATTCTGACTACTTCATATCGATCCTAGGCTAATCGGACTGTCCTGGACCCAATGGTACGGTCTGTTCCATCATTAGAGGCCATCTTGCATACTTATGACATCTGCGACTATTATATGCCAACATGATTAAGTCACACAATAACTGTAACTAATTGAGACAAGTACACTATTGTTTTATGTGCTTATTAATTATATTATAATAGTGTCTTTTATCGTATTTATTGAGTATCCTGTTGAGACACGATTGTAACACGATAAGCTTGATTGTATCATTGCTCGATTATTAATTGTTTAGTAAGTCGGAAGGGGAAATGCTCAGTAGGTATGTGAATAAAGTCCAATGGTTGTTATTGTGGATAGCTAAGTCGTACACCTCACGTATGGATTAGTCGTTCATTATATTGTGGATAGTCATCTATGATGTGCCGTATTAACCCAAGTCGTTCATATGTCGAAAAGTATTTCAAATACACTGTTTGTTTTATGGTACTTGTTCATTGCTAGTTGCCTCGTTCATATATGTTCTTGCTAGTGGTTTCTTGTATATGTTTATTATTTTCAGTTCATATACATATTTTTTATTCTCTACTGCATCTCTACTTGCTTACCTTATTTCGTATTAAGTTACATAAATGCAATAGGATTGTACTTTGCTTCTTTTCTGACTGGATCATTGTAGATGACTTGTCATGCTTCCTACTTTTGCGCTATGGACCATACGGGGAAGATAGAGATCTTGGAGGCTGACCGTAGATTCTCGATAGATTAGTTTGTTTTTTATTTAAATATTAAGCGAGTTTGTTCCCGAATATCATTTTTGATGTATTATTGGATTTTTAAATAAAATAGTTATTCTGAATGAGCAATTAGATATGATTTTATTGTATTTGAGATTAACATAAAGACCTAGACAGCGTACTACCGTCGATGTTGCGGCGTAGGCTGGACTTGGCTACGCACTTTTATCCCGAAAAGTGGGAGCGGATCGTGACAAGATTTTTTAGTGGAACATGCAGGTCTATCTTCGTAAATTGTGCGAACTCGTAGTAGTACATAAGTTAGTCATACTACTACGAGTCTGCGACTAGGAAGTGCTCATTCATAATTAGGATTGATTTGATTTTGGAAGAATGACTAGGACTAGGAGTCCCTTATTCAATTTGATTGTCGGGTAGTTAAGGTTGCTATATAGGCCATGTGATTTAGGCAGAATTTTATTGAATTCTAAAACCCTATTAGGTAACTTGAGGAATATTCATAGAGAGATATACCATTGTGTTTTGATATGACGTAGGAACAAAGGTGGGTAGACTATTCGTTTGGTGAACTAGGCCTTCCTAAGATTCGATTCCTAATCTTGATCATTTGTGCAATTTTATTTTCTCCCCTCTAATCATCATCATATCATAAAATTCATATTGCTTATTTATTTCTCTTTGGCCATAAGGAATTATTTGTTTTAATAATTTTTGATTCAATTATCCATATATTGATCTCAATTCTTTGATTTAAGGTCTATAAGTTCTTCTCAATCATCGAATATACATGCAACAGGGATTAGAAGACTTACACTTATTTTGGCTTCGATTATTAACTTTCCTAATCGCTCGTTTTATTTTCAAGAATTGATACTTGAAGGAAAGATACTTATACTTTTCCTATCTTGGTCACCTTGGAATTTTTTTGAATTTCTAGAAGCTCCTTTGAAATTCTTATGGATATAGTTGGAATAATTTTTCGATGACTTAAAATGGAAGGACAGATGCACACTGTCGCCATTTATTTGAATTATGGAGACTGCGGGTTCACTGCAGCCAGCAGCGCACTGACAAGGCATGACCCCTAAAGTTGAAGTAATTTTAGGTAAGAGTAGGTTATCGAATATTATTAAAACTATGTCTTAGTAGTTCTAGTTTGGTCTTTGAGTTGTTATGTTAATATTTGATAGAGTTAATAGAATAATCGATACGACGCATTATCTTCACTGATGCACATAACTGAGGCTCTTGTAGAGATGCGCCTGACTGAGATGCCGAAGAGATGCGCCTGACTGAGACGCTGAAGAGATGCGCCTGTTTGAGAGCGCATGGCGGTTGTTGTGCCTGGTTTTAGACTTAGGGTCTTTTTTTTGTAGAAGTTCTCCTTTGTACAGCCTTTTTTAGACATGTAATAGACTTTTATATGAAATAAAAATCTTCTTTTAATGTCTAAGCTTTTGCTGTTTGGTATGCCAAGTACTTCATCTGAGCTTCCTGGCGCATGTAGTGCTAGGCGCATAGGATTTCTGGTTCTAAAATTTCATGCTTCTACAAGACCCCTTTCAAAGTTTTTAAAACTTTTTGTCAAGTTTTGGAATACTTTAAATAAGAAGCATGGTGGTATCTTCAACGGGGCACATGACTATCCGGGCGCATGAGTACTCCGTGCATCCGTAATGTGGCGCATGCTCCTCTCAGTTAATGCAAATGATAACACTTAGAAGTAACCAGAAGGATTAATGATGATCTTTTTGGATTTATTTGCGGTTATTACTTCATGGAACCCGAGGCGGTGGCTGATGTCACTCCTTATCGGTTTTTGCTTATGTCTAAGCCTATAAATAGGCGTCTGATAGAGAGAGAGAGTTCTTGTCCACTTTGCTTTCTTCTTCTCTAGAGTTCTTCTTTCGAAAAACCCTAAACTTCTTCTTTCACGAGATGGCCCCCAAGACTCCTCGCGGTGGTGCTGGCCGAGGACGAGGCAAAGGAAAAGAACCCATGGAGGCTGTTGCGGATGATGTCCTCCGGACGTCCAGTCGACGTTCGGTCGGCAGTAACTGGTGGGTTTCATCATTCTTTACCATATTTTTCTTTTGCATACGCCGACTGCGCATGGACCATGAGTCCTGATGATGTGCTGAAGCTTTCCTGCTGATGCACATGGGTTTAGACCCTGATGATGCGTCGAAGCTTCCTGCTGACGCGCATGGGTTTAGATCCTGATGATACGCCGAAGCTTCAATGCTGACACGCATGGGTTTAGACCCTGATGATGCGTCGAAGCTTCACTGCTGACACGTATGGGTTTAGACCCTAAAAATGCGCCGAAGCTTCACTGCTGACGCGCATGGGTTTAGACCCTGATGATGCGCCAAAGCTTCCTTCCAGATGCGTCTGAGCCTTGGTTCAGTGTATGTGTCTCTGATGAAAGCGTAACTCAAAGTTTTTTTCGTTGTTCTAATATATCTGAGTTTTTTTACTTCTTTTGCTGACCTCCAGTGTCGATGACCGTCCCGCTCTTGAATGAAGTGCTTCTGGACGCTACCCTCTGTCATATGGGAGTAGATTATAACGAGGAGATGATAAACCCTGCCTACGCTGCCATTATGCTGGACCAGCCTCCCGAGAGAATGATCTAAATTCGGGAATAACAACATGGGTTCCTCCAACGGATGATGGAGCGTGGCATTTTGAAATCTGCCATTTCTGATAATATGACTTTCTTGAAGCCCGAGTTCCTGTTTGGGGACCGTCTTACTTCTACCGAAGCAAAGGTGTTAAAGATCAAGAAAGATTGGTTTTTTACAGCAAGAGGGGTGCACATAACTGTTAAGCAACTTGAGCGTCAATGGCCTCTGACAGCTTTCTGTTGCCTTGCTTCCAAGAGGAGGATGTCTTGGGAGCTAACCCTATCTCAGGGGGGAGCGGTGGCGGGCACCATCACGATCGACGCTACCTCCAATCATAGGGATACTTTGGCCGTCGTCCAGGCTGGGCCTTCTTTCACCTGGCGGACTCTGCGTCCAGGAAGCATTTACAGTGACGTTCCTAACAGCACATTTGCTTTTGGCGCTTCAACTTTTGCAAATCGTATGCTGTTGTTGAAGCAGTCGTACTCGAAAGGTAAATTTTGGGTAGAGGGTTGGTTTCACTATGTCTCCAAGTGGGACAAGCTGACACGTCTGGGTTCTGACGCAGTTTCCAACCGAACTCCGAAAGATTGTGCTGACTGCCACAATCCGTGCTACCCAGGCAAGCGTCGAGATCAACAGGCATATGTTCCTCGCGCTTCTGGAGATGTTTAACACCCAGACTGGGACTTTTTTCACTACGGTGGGGGAGCTGGGACTCGTACTTCATGAAATGTACGAGGTGTCAAGGCTCCCTTGGGGATCAGAACCTTATGAGGAATACTTTTCGACCAACGAGGAGTTCCAAGTCCTGGGGGACAAAGCGGAGGAGATGATGGCCGTCTTTAAGAAAGTGGCGAGTCATCATTATTATATGCAGAAGAGGGATAGGGGCGGGTCACAGCCTCATGTGACTGCTTGGAGAGATTATGTCTTTAAGCAAGACAAGGAAGATCCCTCTCAGTTTACAACTCCGTCAGCGCTTTCCAGTTCCACGGTGCGCTCTGAAATGAGCAGGCTGAGTGAGAAGAGTCCTCGGGAAAATGAGGACCGGCAGTCGGACGAACGCGCCTATAGCTGTTTCTGGCACCTTACTCATCGGATGTCGTCCAAAGCAGTGTTGGCTGCGTATCTGATGATTTGGCTCTGGGATTATATCTTTTCAGGCGGGTCAGGCTCGGTGGAGAGAGTGACCCGGAACCTAATCCTGCCAGCTGTGAAGTTGGTTTTTGGTCGTCGCTTGGCTCTACTCCCTGCAATGGTGTGTAACCTGCTGCGAGATTTACGAGAATTTATGGAAATGTGGTTCATGAACGAGGTAGGAATGACAACTTTCCCCGTACTAAACTGCCATTTTATTACTTGATAGGGTGGTTAATTTTGCACCATCCCAACGTGATGAGCCCGGGCTCGGAAGAAGACCACAGAGCCGGAGACGCATTCCTCCACCGTTTCCACCAGAGGAGCTGGTTGCATACTGGTATTCCTGTTTGCAGGAAAGTTTTATCCCATCTTCAGGGGTGGGAGATAACCAAGGTTGGTCCCGTCTTCTTGGGTTTTGAGGCCAACGAAGACTTAACGGATTCGGGTGAAGATGCCACCACTCTGCCTCCATGGGGATTCTGCTGGTTGTAAAGCATCCGACCGTCCCATCTGGTATATCGGAATAGAAACCAGTGTTACCTGGAACCATACTTGCCTAGCCATTTTGTACGACAATTCGGCTATGCTCAGCTGATGTTGGAGAACCCCAGTATTAACCTGGGGTATACTGGAAGTTTGTTGGACGGTGCACGAGCTTGGCATTACTATAATGCCGGATGCACCGGAGCTCGTTTTATGCTGCATGTTAAGAATCTGCGACCGCCGATTCTTTTCTCGGTCGCCAAATTTTACTGTGCCATAAATGTCGTGCCTCCTGGATATGATCGGAAGACCAGTTTTATTGTCGGCACCCAGTTAGAGGCAACTGGGAATCTGTTGGCGAAGGCTCGGTCGTACCGCCTGCCAGAGGCAGGTTATCGAGGTACCACTGCTGTATCCACGGGGGGTCAGGTAGAGCCCTCGGCCGATCAGCCGAAGAGACGTGCTGATACAGAGGCTGGCTCTTCTGCGCCGAAGCGACGGAAGAAGACATTGTCACCGGCAGTATCAACAGACTCAGCTCCTGTGGAGGTAAGGAGTCCTACATTGTCTGGTTAGTTCTACCATTTTTTGACATATAGTTTCTTTTTTGTAGGATTCGCTGAAAAGGAGACTCCGAACTCCAAAATCGGGTGCCAGCAGAACAAAGGAGGTGGCGGGCTCATCTGAAGAGTGCATTCCTCCGATTGTGATGTCTCCCGTGGAGGAGGATCCGGACGATGTCGTTCTTGTGGAGATTTTAGTGTCTCCAGATTAGATTGGAAGGGAAGCTAAGGTTGAAGCAGTTCCCGGGATGGTTCAAGCTGCCGTGGGGGCCTTTGACATTGAGGACCCAGCAGATAAGGGGCTTTCGGATGAGGAAGTGGAGTGGAGTTCGTCATCTTCGGATGACGTTCCTCCAGAGATAAGTGAGCCTGTTTCAGGAGCAACAGACATGATTGAAATAGAGGAGAGGGCTGATTTCCCTCCTTGTCATGATGAGGGAAAGGTCGGCTGTATCGTTGTCGAGCCCTACCCCAGACTCAGCAGCGGAGGATGAGGTGGCTGCCGACCAGGAGGCAGCGACAGACTCTATCCCCGCGGAGGGATTTGATGAGGAAGGTGAGACTCGTCCGCCGAGCCTGACTCCAGGGGAGCCGAGTCAGGAAATAAGTGCTGATCTTGCTACCTTGCCAGAGGGAGAAGGTCCCGTGCGGCATGCTGATAGTGCGTTGGATACGGAGGAGATAGCCCCTGACGTCGGTGGTCCCTCCGAGCTTGAGAAGGGTAAGGGTTTGCTGGAACCCTCCGTTGCTCCTTCCACTTGGGGTACAATATCGACGCCCCTCTCGGCTCCTTCCGCTCTTTTAGCTCCTCGGGCCAGTGGCGAAGTTCAAGCCCCTGTTGAAGGGGAGTCCGTTGATGCCGAGGTTTCAACCTCGCAGATTGAAGTCGGCGGGTCTTCTTTTGGTCTGTCGTCTAGAGCAGCTCCTCCAACTCCTGCTATGATGCCGCAAGCGCTGGAGGATACGGATGAGTATGTGAAGTTCATCATCGAGGCGATGTATAAGATGCTGCAGAGGGGCGTATCGGTAGTGATGAATGCCAATGGAAGTTTCGCAACGGCAAAAATCATGCCGCTCCCTCGCATCGGTCTGATACATTCCCACCAGGGCCATGATCATATGGCCGAGATTCTGGAGGCATCGGTGGCCGAGCTCGACCAGCTATTTTTCGAGTTTCAGTGTATCCAGCGAAATGATCTCTCCGCTCTGATAGAAGCAGAAAAGGAAAGTTGATCGCTGAAACTGAGTCATCGTATCAGGCCACCGTGGCTGTCTGGGAACGCGAGGTAGCCGAAACTGAGGCTGCGGTGGAGAGGCTATCTCAGTCCACGCAGGAGAAGGTGGAGTTGCGAGCTGCGTTGGACGCTAGTATAGCGGAGGTTAATGCCAAGATTCGCCTCCTTGAAGACCCGCGGGCCCAACTCTTGTTAGATGTTGAGCGAGTCCAGGCTGAACATGTAGCATCTAAGGAGGAGGAAGCAGCTTTCACCCGCCAAGCTCTTTCCTTGGCCCAGCAGCGGCAACAGCTGGACGAGAAGCATGAGGATGACACTTCCCCTGACGCTATAGAAATGATGCGTCAAGAAGCCGAACGCCGAGTCCTGGCGACCGCAGAGACTCGGGCGGAAGACTTGAAGCATTGGATCGAAGAGCTTTCAGCCAATCTTGGTGATGCTTAGGGATTATAGTCTCCTTTTTTTGTTATTTTGTGTAATTTACAGCTTCTACTGGGGATGTAATTCTTTACTTTTAAATAAAGAATGAAGAGTTTTGTGGGGTGTTCATTTTTGCTGTCATGAACTTGATGATTTGTGTAGACCTATTATCTTTTGCGTACCTTGGTTTTTAGGTACAGATAATAAGTTTAGGAGAACCAACATGTTTGCGCAGAGGTAATATAGACGTAGCAAATATAGGGTTTAAATGATGGAGTCTTCCTACTCATAGGTGTTATGGACGTTATAGGAATGACTCTGGAGGGATACGCGAAACTAATCAGAGGTGATGTGGACATGGAAGTTCTGCGATCAATGTACGGAACCCAGGGGTTGTCTGTACTGGATGTTTACTCAGAGGTAATATGGACGTGGTAAATATGATGGGTAGCGTAGTCTTACGGAGCGTAGGATTTCACTTTATAGGGCATAGAGGAGCAACTCAGAGGTAATGTTGACGTAGTTGTTCTTCTACTGGAGGATAGAATGCAATGGAACAACTGGGTTCCGAATGCATAGGATTTTTGTAGAAGGGAGGTGTACGTGAGCCCTGATGATTGGGTCCATAGACTCCCTTGTTGGGTGGAGATAGAAGTACGTGTCTGAAAGATGTCAAGAGCAGTACTTCTTTAGGAACTTGCCGTTGATGGGCATCATGAATAAGTCCCCGTTTGATCGGGCGAGGCGGTAAGCACCGTTTGAGTATACCGTCTCTATGATGAAAGGTCCCTCCCATTTGGGCTCAAACTTTCCTGGTGTTTTGTGAGTCAACACCATCGGCCTCCTGACTGCCAGAACCAGGTTGCCTACTTGGAAAGTCCTATGTTTGACCTTCTTGTTGAAAGCCTGTGATATACGGGCTTGATAGAGTTCGATGCGCTGTTGAGCTAGGAGACGCTTTTCGTCAAGTGCCTCCAATTCTCGCAGATGGCGACATTGATTGTCTTCCTCTGTGAGTTGATTTGTGATGGCTATATGGAGTGAGGGTATCTGGATCTTGAGAGGAGTACCGCTTCGCTCCCGTAGACTAAAAAGAATGGTATATTGCCCGTCGGGGTCCGTACCGTAGGCCCACAGGCATTCGCCGAGCTTTTCGTCTCAGTCGCATTTGTTGGATGACACGACCTTTTTGAGTAGCCTGACGATATTCTTGTTAAACGCCTCGGCCAATTCGTTTGCTGCCGGATTGTAGGCGGTCGATGCCACGTTCTGAATACGATTCTTGTCACAGAATCTGCCGAAAACATGGCTGATGAATTATGGACCGTTATCGTGGATAATCCTCCAAGGTACCTCGAAACAGTAGATGACATGGTGCTTAATGAAGCTGATCACCCTAGAGCTCTTCACTTCAGTCAGCGGAACAACTTCTACCCATTTAGAGAAGTAGTCGATAATGGCTAGGATGAAGCGGTGTCCCCTCGATGAAGGAGGGGTGATAGGTCCTATAATGTCCCATGCCCCAAGCTTCGAAGGGCCAAGAGGCGGTCATAGGATGTAGTGGTTCCGACGGTGTATGGATGAAGTCGGCATGGAGCTGGCAAGCATGGCATTTCTTGGCATAGTCGACAGCGTCGGCTGCCATGGTTGGCCAGTAGTAACCCATGCGTCGTAGTCGATCCTGCAACTTAGGCCCAGGTTGATGAGCCCCGTAAGTTCCATCGTATGCTTCTCGAAGGGCTTCGGCTGCTTCCTCGTTGGATAAACATCGAAGGAGAAGTCCATCGTAGCAGCGTCGATACAGCATTTTAGTAGCTGTATCATAATAGAATCGAAGGGAACGCCTCCTGACTGAGACAGGCTTCTTTCGGGTCTTCTAGAAGAATTCCGTAGACAGCAAAGTCGATTAACGGGAACCTCAGTCTCGGACATTAATACCAGCACTTGTTGACATGGCATGGGCCATTTGTGAGCATAGGTTATTTTTAGGACAGACCAAGTCTCGACCAATTACCGTAACGTAGTGCTGAGTCCCGAGGGGTGCTGCCAATGAGGCTGCGAGGCCAGCCAGAGCGTCGGCCTCCAGGTTTTGTAAACGGGGTACATGTTCTATGAAGAACTTGGTGAAGGTTGAAATAATGTTCAATGCAACTTCATGGTAAGGAACCAGATCTTCATGGCGAACTTCGTATTGCCCTCTGATCTGGTTAACGACGAGTTTTGAGTCGTCGTAGGCTTCCAGATGATCCACCCCCAGCTGTTGCGCCAGCTGGAGCCCCATGATGAGAGCGTTGTACTTGGAAACATTGTTGGAGCACGGCTTCGAAAGGGAGTAAGCACGCTGGATGACCAGCTGATCGGGGAAGACTAAGACTACCTCCACTCCGACGATGATTTGGCCTTTGGGGCCTATTCTTGAAGTGCCATCGAAAAACATCCGTCAGACGGAGCTTTCTTCGGTGACATTTGATTATTGGACTTCATCTGGGATGTCTTTATAGAGTCTGGAGGACTCTGGGATGGGGTGCGCGGCTAAAAAGCTGGCTAGAGCTTGACCCTTGACGGCTTTTTGTGGAACGAACACCATGTTGTACGATGTCAACAGGATCGCCCATGTAGCTAGCCGGGAGTTCAATGATCCTGGCTTCGTCATGAGCACCCTGAGTGGATTGACTCGGGAGATGACATGAATTGTCCGGCCCGGGACATAATGGCGAGTCTTCTGGGTGGCTAACACCAAAGCCAGACACTCCTTTTCAACGGGGTTGTACCAGTGTTCGGCCCCGATCTGTGTCCTACTGAGGTAGTAGATAGCTTGCTCGTAGCCCGCATCACTGTTCTGAGCCAGCAGAGTGCCGAGGGAATGATCTATGGCACGGACGTAGAGGAGAAATGGTTTGCCGGCGACGGGTACCACCAGGACTGGCGGGCTTGTCAAGTAAGCTTTGAAATCATCGAAAGCTTGCTGGCATTTTTCTGTCCAGGCGTAGGAGACTCCCTTCTTCATGAGCTGAGTGAAGGGTTGGCATTTTTCGGAAAGGTTTGCTACAAACCTTCGAATGTATGCCAGACGCCCCTGCAGGCCTCAAAGTTTTCGAAGGTTCTTCGGAGGGTCCATATTAAGAATAGCCTTGGTCTTCTCGGGATTGACATGAATGCCTTTCGACGTAATAATGAAGTCTAGGAACTTTTTGCTAGAAACCCCAAGGAAGGATTTAGCGGGGTTCATCTTGAGTTGATGCGCTCGCATGAGATCGAAGACTGTCTTTAGGTCTCGTAGGTAATCCCCTTTGAGACGGCTCTTGACTGCGATGTCATCGACGTAGTATTCGACTGTTTTACAAAGATATTGACGAAAGATGGTACTCATAGCTCGTTGGTATGTAGCACCAGCGTTCTTCAAGCCAAAGGGCATCACTGTGTAGCAGAAAACCCCCTTCGGTGTCCTGAATGACGTGTGTTTTGCGTCATCGGGGAACATCTTGATCTGATTGAAGCCCGAATATTCGTCCATGAAAGACATGCGTTCGAAGCCACATATATTGTCGATCATCACGTCAGTGATTGGAAGCGGGAACTCGTCCTTCGGGCAAGCGGTGTTGAGGTCCCTGAAGTCGATGCAGACTCGTATCTTCCTATTCTTCTTGGTGACATGGACGACATTGGCCACCCAATCCGGGTGTTGTTCTTCACGAAAAAACCCGCTGGTCAGGAGTTTGTCCACTTCTTGATCGATAGCGTTCATGATGTCAGGACGAAAACGTCGCTGCTGTTGCTTTACAGGCTCAGCATCAAGCAAGATATTAAGTCTGTGTACATCGTTATCTGGGGATCAAGTCCCAGCATGTCTTCATAGCTCCAGGCGAAGACGTCGATATAATCTTTAGCCAATTGGACCAAAGATTCCCGGTCTTCTCCTTTTAAGATTTTGCTGATGAAGATGGGTTTGGAAGAAGATCCATCCCCAAGGTCGATCTGCTCGACTTCGTCTTCGGTAAGGGGTTTGCGTAATTCAAAACGAGACTCCCACTGAGCTCCTAGGCATTGAGCCCAAGGTTCTTCCTCGAAGAATTCTGGCGTTTGGTCTTCGCCTTCATCTTCTTGAGATTGTACAGATGTCGTGTTGGCTGATAGCACCTTCTTGAAGACTGAGACGATACTGGTATCGAAATCCCAAGTTGATTCTTCGGACGAATGAGAATGTTCTACTTCTTAGGCCTCCTAACTCTCTGGAGTTGCCGGTGGCGTGACATAGCCCACCCTCCGTCGAGTTCCGTGATAGTAGTCCTGCGGCTTTCCTTTAGGTGTTGGGAGCCGGAGAGGAAGACGTCGACCCTTGCCGTAGTTCAGGCCTTTGTTACTTTTTAGGTCGTAACCCATCTTTTGGATGAGGTACTTTGCCTTGTCCGTGTACCGATAGACTTATATTCTGCCGGTATCTGGTTCTTGCTCGAGTGGCGAAAGGTCTTGATGACGCTCGACTTTGTCGAAGATGATGGATTCTTCGTCTCGATTCTACGGTGGGACTATAAAACAGACCCCTTGGGACGGGACTACTCGATTTACATGATTGACGGTTGTTATTTGTGTTTGCAACGACCGTAGAGCGTTATCTAATGTATACATGGCATTCCAATGTGAAAGACTAGAATAATTAAAAGATACTCTATTATTAATAAAACATGAGATTTTATCCTGCAGGATTACATTGTCCAGAGAGGGTGCATCTACATCAGCAGATATATATTCCCCTAGCTCTTCATCTGTGAGTACTGGGGTTGGTTCGGGAGAGTCCACCGCAGCTTTGACCTTGGGGTCTGAGAGGGCTATGTGGGCCTTCTCCGGTAGCTTGGATGAGACAGATGATTACGGAGGCTTGCCTTTAGGACGCACCATCAGAGGCGCCTCAACTGTGACTTCAGTGATTGGTGCCTTCCCCTGTAGTTTTGCCACAATGGGAGCCGATGTTTGAGACGGCTTTCCCTTGAGCCGTATCTTCAAGGAGGCTTCAGTAGGTGTTCTACCTAGAGAAGTTGGTGCTTTTCCAGGTAGCTTGATGGTCATGGGAAGGCAGCGTCTGAGGCGACTTCCCTTTGAGTCGAATTTTCAAAGGGGCATCGGGAATCACCTCTGGCTCCATGTCTTGCTCTGCTGCCATTTCTGCTTCATCGTCAGCATCATTGGCTTCCCCTTCGTCGGACGACTTGTACAGGGTCGAATCAGTGAAGTAGGCATCGACCCCCTTTAAAGGGTCAATGTCCGCGAACTCTGTCCGGATGATGTCGTTGGTGGATACGTACTTCATACATTGGTGGAGTGTAGATGGCACCACCATGTACTCATGCAGCCACGGACGACCCAACAGGAGGTTGTAGTTGACGTCAGCATCCACGACATAGCAAGTCACCTCGGTTCGGAGGTTACCGATATGACACTTCAGTCGTATTTTATCCAGCAGCTCGCTTTTGCTAGCATTAAAGTCGCTGACTGTAGTGTTGGAAGGCACCTGACGGTACATTAGGATCCCCAGTGTTAATAGTAGCATCTTCGGGATAATGCTGAAGGAAGACCCTGAATCGATCTGAATCCGCTTCACCTTGACGGAACCGACATACCCTGTATAATACAGTGGCCTGTTGTGTCGGTTGTGCTTGAGCAGCATGTCTTGTTGGGTGAAGATTATGTTGGGGATAACCCCATCCGTACAATGCTAGTGTGCACATATAGTCGGGAGATCTTCAGGCTGCTTGATCTGACTGATGAAGGACTCAGCATCCTTAAGAGCTTCACAAAGAGCTTCACGAGTGTCCTTGGAAAGACGAAAAAGCTCAAATAGAGATAAACGGGTAGGAGTACTGGCAAGTTGTGCCAGTATGTCGAAGTTGTGGGGCTTGGCTAGCCCCAAAGCATTTTTCCTTCGTAAAGGCTTGTCGAAACGGGCCTCTACATGCTTCTATTTATTGGCTGGTGGAGGTTTGGATGGACCTCCTTCTTCGGCAGCAGGGGTAGTACAGGGAGGTACCGCCTCGACGGCAGCTTCGTCGGGTTGGACGTTCAGCTACGAACGGGTTTGTACAGGAAGAGCCTCCTCTGCGGAGGAAGAGACCATGCGGTAAGACTTGATCTTCTTGCCCTTGGTTTTGGAGGCAGAGCGTACCTCCGGTTGAGCAACCTCGGAGACAAGATCGGGGTAAACCCATAAGATCTCTTCCCGAGATGTGGTGAGTGGGATGAGTCCACTCACGTTGTCACGAGTAGGTGCTAGATTGACCACCTCCATTATCGCCTTTGGGATGGGGACGACGCCATCTTGTGTTGTGGTTGGCGGTAAGGTGCCAAATTGGAGTGACACCAGGTTGGCCGAGATCGTTTTCTCCTCGTAGTCGACGGAGATTACATCCGCATTGATCATACACTAGATGTAGTTCTTGAGGACGTAGCAGTCCTTAGTTGGATGTCCGACAAACCGATGGTAGTGACAGTACCTCGGATGGTACACTTTTCCAACCTCGTCGGGACGCTTCGGGTCCGGCAACTTGATCTTGTCACCCTGCTTCAATATATTGAAGAGTTGCATGGTGTCTTCATCATTAAAAGAATAAACCTCCTTTGGCCTTGGTGTAAGTGGAGGCTTCTAAGTCGGTGCTGATGCACCTTTGGAGGCATTGACAGTCAATGCCTATTTCCCCTTTGTCTCTCATCCAGGGTTGTTGGCTGCAGGCCATTTTCCCTTGTCCTCAAAGGCAAGGAAATTGACTCCCAGAAGACGAGCATTGGATGCCTTCTTTTTAGCTGCCTCGGCCTCGATGATCAAGGAACTCCAGTCGAGAGAAGGAGTAGAGTTGAACCAAATTTGGATGGCAGACAGCATGTTCATGCTGCAGGAGGAGAGGAGTACATGTTCTGGCATACCCGGGGGTAGTCTGAAGCAGGCTTGTCGGAACCGTTCGATGAATGTTCGAACTGTTTCCTTCTCCTTCTGACGTATCTCTATAAGGGACGCCATTGTCATGTCCTTCCCTCCGTCGTAGAAACGATCGAGGAAGAGACGTGTCAAGTCGTCGAAGGAAGATATGGAGTTGTCGTGGAGACTGCAGTACCAGTCATAAGCTACTCATTTCAGTGCCCCGACAAATATGCTGGTGAGTAGTGCGTCTTCCTTCGGGAGATGTCCCGAGACTGGAAGTACGTCAGATAGCGGCACGGAGAGTCCTTCCCGTCATATGGCGTCAATGTTTATGGTTTATACTTGGGAGGATAAACTACTTTGTTTCATTCGAGGGGGTATGGTTGTGGGATCCCCATCTTCTGGCGCTCTTCCTGTCTGTTCTTGGACTCAAAGCGCTCGCGTAAGTCCCTGATCATCTCAACCACGTCTTCCATGGAGCTGGGAGTCGGGAAAGGTGGTACAGCCTGGAGTTGAACATTTGATGGTTCCGAAGTCCGAGGTTCTTCACGGAGATCTGTATCCAAGGATACCCGTTGAAGGGGTACACTTGATTCTCCATTGGCCCCTGGGTCAGGACCGGTAGACGGTGCCCTGGCCAAAGCTGACCGTATCTCGAACACTGCTTGAGTCAGTGTTTGCATGGAGGCAGAGAGGGTTTTGAGTCCTCCCTCCAAGGTATCCATGCGCTGGACAAGGTCTGCTGGTGGCGCATCTGGCTCGGCATCACCCCCAGTCATGTATACCGTCATGACATAGCCTGAAGTGGATGGATCGGTTGAGGCTTCACTCTCGGCCTCACTCTTCTGTAGGGGAGTTGCCTCTCCTGGAGCTTCGTCTTGGCTATCCCCAGCTATGTCCTGGGGGATATCTTCGGAAAGGACTTGGCTACCCTCATCTGTGCTCTGGAGGACGTCTTCATCTTCAGGAGGACGATCAGCAAGGACTTGGCTACCCCAGCTACGTTCTGGAGGACGTCTTCGTCTTCAGGAGAAGGATCGACAAGGGCCTGACTACCTCCAGCTTCCTCGAGGATCTTCTTTCTCCTTCGAGTGCCTTCAAACACTCCAGAGGACAGGACAGTCGTCTTGGCTTTCCTTGGCTGGCTCTTGGATGAGGACATAGTCGAGGAGCTACCAGTCGACTTCTGAATTGATGGAGAGTTGGAGACTATATTGTAGGAAGCAACGTGTAGTTCTGGCTCCATTTTCGTTGATACCTTCTTCCCGAGGTGATGTTGGAGAGGTTTTGATGATTGCAGCCGTTGGAACGCCGACTGCCTTGGTGGTAGGACTGCTGTTTTGAAACAACAGTTGATGGTAACTACAGCACAGATGTGTCCTGTAAAGGGCGCATTGTGCTTGTCAGTCGACTCTCCTGGTCGGCGCTTGTGACTAATCACATTACGTAAATCATTGGAGGAGAGTGCCACCTTCGTACCCCCATCAGGCGCATGGCAAGGCCAAGCGCCAGGGTGTTCAAGTGAATACTGTTCCCCCTGATCCAACGCAAAACATGCGCTCAGATCAGTAGTGGGGAAACAATATTTACAGTGACTTGAACGAACCTCAGACGCACAACCAATGGAGGCACGGGAGTTCAAGACCACAGGTTCTGCCTTGCTCGACTTGGTTGCGAACGCAGCAGATGCGTCCAAGTAAGACGAGGACTTTGAAGGTAGGCTCGTTTCTGGCGCAGAAGCACCCGGGTCGACCTTATACAGCTTACCATTGGCAGCGCGCATGATTGTGAGCGCATGCTTCTGGTTTGCTGCCGACATAGCACGTTTGTGGCGCATGGCCCATGCTGCCTTGGACTTCTTCGTACCAGCCCGCTGGGGTATATAGTACTCAGAGTCCAAATTCTCCTCGTCACGACAACAAGTGAGTCTGACAAAGACAAAGGCCTTCTGTGGCGCATCAGAAGTGATGCACAGGGCATTAGCTGCGCCCTTGCTCCGTCGGCGCATCTTTCTTGTCTGAGAAGGAGATGGCTGGGGAATATGGTTAGCACTACGTTTTTCTGAGAGATGCACTACACCGATAGACGCATCCTGGCTGCTGAGGTCGTCAGCGAGAAGGGTAGACTGCATCGGCACATCCCCTTCAGTGGTGGTGTCAGAGGCCTCGACCTTGTGCACCCAGACTTGGCGAGTCTTCTTCGGCTTTGGCAGCCGCTTCGAAGGACTTACGCTGCCTTCAGAGATGAACTCCTCATACGTCTGTTGATTGAGGCGTACGACCAGCATCTTGTGGGTGGAGCCCATCTTCATGTTGTCGGATTGCGACACAGCTTTCTCGGTGGAGGAGAAAGAGGTCCCTAGCAGAGTCGCCAGCTTGTTTGCCATTAAAATCTTTTTATTGCAAATTTTAATTATAAACATAACAGTGTTACAATGTAGGACTTAGACGTAGTTCTAGGAGAACACTTTTATTTATCTGGGTCCCTCGTGCCAATGGAGCGAGTGGTAATGCGTTGACTCCGTTGACAATCTGACGACGGCTATCGGTTCTCTGAAGGTCTGAGTTGCTCTGGGTGCTGGAGCTCACGGAGAAGAAGAAGATGTTGAGTGGCTGTATCTGCCTCTGTGTGTGTGTTCGTAGGTCCGTCCTCCTGTCAGAAGGAAATGATCCCTCTATTTATAGTCGGCAGGCTGGCTGCTCATGCGCGCATATATAGGATGCACCGATTTATGGGAATACCACATGGTGATTGCTGATAGAGGCACATGGACGATGTGCTCTGATTGAGGAGTTGAACCTTTCATATTGCCTTTGTGGGCTGCGACCAAGCTGACACGTAGCAATGGAGAGGATCTTTCTGTTGCTGAGATCTTGGGTGATTAGCACCCTTTCATAGGCTGAATCGAGTCAAAGGACACGTGTCGTAGGTCCAAGGCTCGGAGATCTCGGATTTGGTGGGGAGTGATCTGATAGGATGCACCTGGGATTGGACGCATGAAGAGACTTTATCTTGTAAACTTTAGGAGTCACGAACCAGTCTGGACGCACGGCTTTTGAGGTGCATGCGAGGCTTCAGTAGTGACTTTGACTTCTTTCTTTAGGGATCAGAATAAAGTCTGAGGCACATGGCTTTTGAGGCGCATACAGAGATTTGGACGCATGGCTGCGGAGGCACATACGAAATGGTTGGGCGGCCACGTGGCATGTAACCGCAGGAGGAAAGTAATGATGATGACGACATCAGTGACGCTTCGTCTTCTGAAAAAGCTGTCAACTGTTCAGTCCTCGGGGACTGGCTGCTGTCGTGTCAGTCTTCAGCATTTAATGTTCTTTGACGGGTGATGGGCTGTTGAGTGGGCGCGTCGATCTGCATTCCACTAGGTGCATGGAGACGCATGGGTGCATCCTTATAAGGCGCTTGGTGCTGGTGGGTACGTCTATATGATGCACGGTCTGACCGGCGCATCCATTTGCATGACACGTTTTTATTGGTCCGACTGTTACGTTCTTCAAGTGCTTTAAATAGCCGTTTTGACTTGGCTAAATTCGAATCGTCAGGTTCATCACCATTAATACAAATTTATTGCACGAGATTCGGAGAGCCTGCCACTTGGCGCATAGGTTTGATTTGTCCGGCCTATAAATAGTGGCAAGGAGAGAGTTTGCTTCTCGCTCTCTCACGTCCTCCCGAAATGAATTTGTTTATTTGAGCACATTCTGTTGATAAAATCTTCCCGAGGGTGAAGATGCGATATATTGTCTTCATTGATGCACATAACTGAGGCTCTTGAAGAGATACGCCTGACTGAGATGCCGAAGAGATGTGCCTGACTGAGACGCTGAAGAGATGCGCCAGTTTGAGAGCGTATGGCGGTTGCTGCGCTTGGTTGTAGACTTAGGATCTTTTCTTTTTGTAGAAGTTCTCCTTTGTACAACCTTTTTAGACATGTAATAGACTTTTATATGAAATAAAAATCTTCTTTTAATGTCTAAGCTTTTGCTGTTTGCTGTGCCAAGTACTTCATCTGAGCTTCCTGGCGCATGTAGTGTTAGGCGCATAGGATTTCTGGTTCTAAAATTCCATGCTTCTACAGCCCCTACGCTAGTAGCTGTCCCCTCCCCCAATGATACTATACATGTATCGTAACCACGATACACCAACACGTGTCATTTTCACAACACGGTTTATATTCAATAACTGTCAAGTCTTCTAACATGCCTCTATTGACAGTTATTCCTACGCATGCGCACGGGTGATCAGCCAACACGCAAGTGACCACTACATGACTCTCACAACTCACACACAACTCATGATACAATCGTGACAAGTTTAATGAGATACACTAAGTTGACGGTAGTCCCTTAACTCTAAGTCCACATGTAAGAAGAAAATAATAAACAAGGAATATAGATACAGTAACTGAAATAAAATGCAACTAAATGTAAGCAGTTGATATGGCAAGGTATCTTGCCTGGTGTGTCGCCTGGTGGTGCGATCTCCTGCCATGTTCCAACAGTCCAATAGCCATGGTCGATGTGTAGGGGTCTGAGGTCGCGAGAAAATAGGCAAGCACGATTAGTCATGGGTAGTGAGGATAATTGGAAGAATTTGTGGAGTAGATCAACATACAAATTCTTAGAAAATATTTATATTACTTTAAAAACATGTTTACTTGTAAAAATTTATTTACGAAAAATACTTGAAATATTTATATGTAATAATTTTGGAAATTATGATTTACTAATCAAAAATTTATATTATATAACTAAAACTAAATTAATTGTTTTAGGGCTAGGAACCCAAAATTTGAAGTACATGGGTAGCTCTAACCCATATCCTCCACATCTAGTTTGAAATAATAAGGGTATATATATATATATTTTTTTATAATAATGATAATAATAAAAATTAATAACTGCTGTACATATATATACCTACTACCATTATTACGTACATGGATATTAACATAACAGAATAATTGGTAATAAACAATAATGACAAAAATATATTAATACTAAAAGAGTATAATAATCAACTCAAAAGAATAATAATAATATTATTATTATTATTATTATTATTATTAATTACTATACTTACAAAACCTTTGTACATGAAAACAAATAATAATTATAAAATACTTTACTACTCTTCTGACCATAAAGAGAAAAGAAGAAAGAGGAGAGAGAAAAGGAAGATGGGAGAAAAGAAGCGGGGAGAGAAGAGGCTTACTGTGGGGATGGCTCCGGTGTTCTGGATGAAGGGGCCCCCGACAGGAACGGAGAGGCGCTCCCTTGGGTCGGCGGTGGAGCGGCGGACTTCAGCTCGTGAAGGGCAGCGCGATCGGCGGAGATGGCGCGAGGGTTTTGTCGCTCCGGCGGCGCGGTCTCACGGCCTAAGGTTTCGCCTGGATCCCGTCGGTGGTGTTCGAGGGGTGTACGTGTGGCGTTCGACATGACCGGAGGTGGGCGGTCACCGCGGTTGGGGCACTCGACGGTTAGCGGGAGGAGATGCGGTGACGCACCGGCTGGGAAAGAAAGCCGGGTGCGCAGAGTACGGGGTCGGCACCGGCGATGGTACTGCGCCGTCTGGCGTGGAGGTCGGCCCCAGCGCGTGCGGAGAGGCGCTGCCTGCCACAGAAACGGGTGGCAACGGATCTGGGGAGAGGCTCGGCATCGCCGACGGCCAGGTAAGGGTTCTTTCCCCTTCCTTTTTATTCTGGTGGTGGTGCCGGGGTGCATGATGGCGAGGATGGTAGTGATGATGACCACGCCGGTAGTGGTCCGGCCATGGCTGGTGTTAAGGGGGGTGGTTATCGAGTTTGGTGGGAGTTGGTTAGTTGATGGCGGTTTTTGTGTTGATTTGGTCGGACATGGGCCGGGGGCTGGTGGTGGTACTCGGCGGTGTGGAGTTGGCGACGGGAGTTGTGGGAACGGAGATGGCAAGAAGGGATCGATGGTGGTTCTGTAGTGTCGCCGTCGTGTCCGGGGTGTCGAACACGACATGGATAGCTGTACTAAAAATTGGAATAAGATTATGGTCACGGACACGAAGCACGATCTGGATTGTGGACTTGATGGACAAATAATATGGAGCCTCTCCTTATATAGGAGGTTGAGCTCCGGGTTGGATAAGGACTGCAATTGTTTTAAATTCCCATGTAGATAACTCCCTTTTTATTCGATTCGATCAAATCCATACAGATAAAACTCATTTTTTTTTCATTTAAAGCTATTTTACTATAAGGCCGAATTCCAATATTATCTTTTCAAATTCAAATTATCATAATTAATAAATATTAATTCAAACAAAAATTTAAATATCTTTTTCATACTTATTAAAATATAGCATCAATTAATTTCAAAAAATCAAGATAATTATTTAAATATTAACTCATAAAATAGCCTTTATAATTAACAAAAATATATTAATAAACCAATTTCCAATTTCGCAAAATATTTGGAATACATTTCATATAAACCAAAATTTTCAAATCACTTCTTATATTTTAAACGACGAACAAAATAACTCTTTTATACAAAGTAACAATATTTATCATATTTATTTGAACATGTACTTTCCTATACAAAATAAAATTTATAATAAAAATATTTTTTCCAAAATATGTACCTCGACAAATATTCGCACTCGTCGAACAAGTACGAAATGCAAATCTCGCACGCTACGCAAATACAACAATACGAACTTGTATGTGACGTGCAGATACGAAATAAAAAAATATTTTAAAAAAATCGTAGTAGAAATTTAGGGGGTTTACAAGAATGGATGAAATGAATGAATGCATGAATTGGTTGATAGTGAATGACTGAATGAATGGATGATAGAATGCATGGAAGGATGGATAGGTGGCTGAATTGGTACATGAGTGAGCTAAATGAATGAATAATGTGGAAGAATAAATGTATGGGTGAATGTAGGGACTAATGGATGACTGAATGAATGAGTTAAGTGTGTGGCTGAATGAATATGAGTGTATAGATGAAAGGGTGAATGGATAGGCTGCTAAGGGGTCATGGGAATGGGGCTGCTCCCCCTTCACACTGCTGCAAAGCAGTAGTTCTCCCAACTGCTACTGTTGCAGTTGCATACTGCTGCTACTGCTTTGCTTAACTGCTACTGCCAAGGGGCAGCAGCTCTCTCCCTCTCGAGCAATCTACACTGCTGCTACTGGACAGCAGTCCTTCCCCCCATTCCTTCACACTCTCTCTATATTACTCTCTCTAACACTCTCTATATCACTCTCTCTATCACTCCTACTCCCTCTCTATATCTCACTCTCTATCCACACAACATCTAACATATATAAAAAGACACACACACCAATATATATATACATGACACACAATATATATATATATAGAGAGAGAGAGAGACATACATATATATATATAGAGACACACATACATAAAACAAATGAAAATATATATATATAAGATACAATATGATACATTGAAGAACTACACTCTAGCAACCTAAAATCTGAGATTATATATATATATATATATATATATATAGAGGAAAATGTACCTAAGGTCGACCTTAGGTAAGTTACCTAAGGTCGACCTCATTTTCCTCACTTTACAACATTTTTTTCTTGAATTTTTTTTATGGGATTCATCTACACCTTATTGATTGGCAACATACCAAATTTCAAGAAAAAATAATATTGTTTAGCCCCCTATCAATAAGGTGCAAAATCGACGGTGTAGCAGGAAAGTTTTAGACCGTCGATTTTGCAAGGGATAGATAGGGGGCTAAACAATATTATTTTTTCTTGAAATTTGGTATGTTGCCAATCAATAAGGTGTAGATGAATCCCATAAAAAAAAATTCAAGAAAAAAATGTTGTAATATGAGGAAAATGAGGTCGACCTTAGGTAACTTACCTAAGGTCGACCTTAGGTACATTTTCCTCATATATATATATATATATATATATATATAGAGAGAGAGAGAGAGACATACATATATATATAGAGAGAGAGAGAGAGACACATACATACATATATATATATATATATATATATATATATAGAGAGAGAGAGAGAGAAAGAGAGAGAGAGACACATAATATATATATATATATATAGAGAGAGAGAGAGAGACACATACATATATATATAGAGAGACACACATACATAAAACAAATGAAAATATATATATATATAAGATACAATATGATACATTGAAGAACTACACTCTAGCAATCTAAAATCTGAGATTAAAATAGGAAATAAACCATTCACACAATATATCAACCACTTGGTGTGTCCAAAATTGGGAGTTTTCCACTAGGACACAAAACTATACAAGGACACATCCTAATGACCTCCAAATGGACACAAAATGGACAAAAATAGAGATACAACCATGGGGGTCATTCCTATGGATTCAAAATGGTCCTAAATGCATGTAGGAATGAAATAGATGAGAGATTATACCTTCCGAGTGATCAAAACAAGGAAACTCCTCCTGATACGACACCGACACGAAAAGACCTCCAAATGGACACGAACAAGATCCAAAACTTTCCAAATCTAGCTAGCTCCTCCTCTTGATTGAAATAGATAAGAAAAGAAAGGGATTGATGAATGAATGGATTGATTTTGAGGTGGAAATGAATGGAGACCCCTCTCAAAATTGGGGAAGAACAAGAGAGAGAGTTTTTGTGTGGATAATAACAAATGGGAGGCTCATCCCTATCCTCCTATGGCCGGCTAAGTGTGGGATTAGGTGTCCTATTTGATAATGTCTAGAATATCCCCACTTGTCTTATTGATTTAAAAATAGGAATAGGTTTTAGGTTGAGGCTAAATTAGTCTAGTTTTAAGTCTCTAATTAAACCATACCTATTCATGAATAATTAGTCTAACATACTAACTAAAATATTATCATGTGGGCCATGCCTAACTAATGAGTGGGTCCCATTAGAGTCAAAGCTACCCCGGGTCCCCGATACAAGTCGAATTGAGTTGAAATTCGAATCCGACTCAAATAACTCCAAAATAATATCATAAATAATAAAATAAATTTCAAAAATATTCTAAAATAAAAAAATGACCAAAATACCCCTATT
>JANAVB010041790.1:0-68607 GCA_029216955.1 Iris pallida | reverse complement strand
GTCGTAGGGGCTCCGTTCGTAACGAGACAGTCCTTACTTCAGAGTTGCACTCAAAGTGTGATGATTTATCTTCCGTTTGTAACGGAGAAGATAATCTGGTTTCACGCCCACTGCGTAAGAATCAAGTTTTACGCTCAGTGGGTAAGAACCAAATTTTATGCTCAAAGCATAAGAATGAGTCTCCCATTTGTAATGTGGCAGATTCTAATGTTTCTGAGTGTAAGAACCCATCTCCCGTCGGTGACGTGGTAGACTCACACAAATTACGCTCGCGTAAAACAAAATCTCCCGTCTGTGATGTGGTAGATAATCAATTTTTACGTTTTATGCGTAAAGGTAAGTCTCCTGTCTGTGACAGTGTAGATAAAATTTACAACGATGTTTACACATCTAATGTGAATATACCTAAACGCATACAGCGTAAAAGTGATGTTGGTAAAACTTCTGTCCTACACCAACAACCTTCTTATACTGCTTTACGCAAAGTACCAAACTTGCAAATCACACTCCATGAAAATGGGATCCTTCGTGCTAAATCTCAAGATTTACGCACACAACTCCAAACGCATAAAATGTACAGTTTGGTTCTGCGAATGAAGCCAGTAATCTTCTTTATACACAGGGGACTAAACGTTTTTCTATCCCAAATGTAATAAAGAAGAATATTCCCTCCACTTCTTTTGACTTACGTGAATCGCTAATGCAAAAGCGTAAGAATTTACAATCTCCGGCGATGCTCCCCCAAGAAAGACATCAATGTGGATATCATCAGGTTGTGATAATCGTTGTTGTTCAGCTTCAAAACGGTCATTTTTGATCGACTAAATTTTTTACTTCAACATCAAGCTGAAGACCAAGAAGATGAGTTGTCATATGCATCAGTCAACATGGCATCTCATACTAACAGAGGACGACGTCCGAGACGAAATACGTCCCAAACCCCAGGTCAACAACAGTTCAACAGACATCTTGATTCCTTTGAAGGAGTATATCAGAATACTCGATCAAGAAGACAAGGACAATTATAGAATTCTGATTCAGAAGCTGGGGGTACTCAATCTGTTGAGTCTGATACGATAGTGTGGATTCATACTTTTATACTAATCCCTCTATATCTTCAAGAGAGGTTGAATCCTACGCTGTTGGAGATGAACCAGAGACGTCATCTGCTAATACGGAACAACGTCTCACTGCGTGGAGCAATCATTGAAAGACATGCTCAACATGGTGCAAAGCATGCATCAAATAATTTTGAATAGCAAACTGCTCAACCCACAGTAATAACTCCGGTACCAGCAGCGGCACAAACTCAAGATAGTCAAGGGGCTGATATACCTTCGAATATTCAAGAACCTGCTGTTAATCAAAATTCGGCATCTCCAGATCCCATCATTCCAGAAGATGTACACCTCCAGTGGGGGTTACGGTACATCCAACGACTATTCAATCAAATGCTTTCTCAAACCAGTGAAGCCATTCAAGCAGTGCGTGAACTCAAAGCACAGTTTGAGGTATTGAGGCACAAAGATCAGCTCCAGAGATTAGGGATTAAGCAACCTTATCCTCCTCATTGGAATGATGTACCCTTCCCTTCGAAGTTCAAGCCACAATCCATGGTTTTATTCGATGGAAAAGCATCCCAGTCAATATATCAATTACTTTGATATTATGACTGTACACTTGCAGAAAAATGACGCTCTCCTCACTCAAGTATTCATTGGGTGCTTGACAGGTTCGGCTTATGACTGGTATCGTAGCTTACCTGATAACTCTATTTCGTCTTTTGACGAATTCAAGGCAATATTTCTCTCCCGCTTCTATGAAGGAGGTATGGACATGAACATGTCCTCCTTAATAGAAATAAAACAAAAGGAGAAAGAAGATACTCGGACGTTCATTGAACGTTTCAGACAGGCTACTCTCAAGATGCCTCCTGGTATGCCAGATTCAGCGTTGATTGATACATGCAAGATAAATCTGCGACCATCTATTGCTGTCTTCACAGGTTCCCAATTCTCAGATTGGGCTTCATTTATTATAGCAGCAGTTTCTGCCGAGACCAATGGTAGGTTGGCTCGGGAACATGGGATGATTTTTGCTTCAGAAGATAAAGAAAGAAAAGTAATCCTGGTAATAATCCTGGCAATCGTAATGTGAAAGAAAAAGATACTCTTATGGTCAATCTTTCAAGAACAAAACGACGCCAAGTAATTAGGAATCCTCCAGGTCAAAGGAAGAATACTCTTTTGATGAAAGTGATATCCCAGGGATATTTCAGTGTCTGGTGAAAAGTAGCAAACTTCAGATTCCAGAGCCAAAAAGGCCTAATGAGGTGAATCTGACTGACAATCCCAAATATTGTATCTATCATAGATACATTAATCATCCTACCAGTGCTTGCTATGTCTTGAAAAAGAAGATCCAAGAACTGATAAATGGTGGTGTTATCACTTTAACCAATGATGACCATACGGTTATGACCAATATGGTTTCTCTTCAGTTCGGGGATTTTCCTCCACAGCAAGTCCAGATGGAATTATTCCAATTTCGAAGGCGACGATGAAGATCGTGAATATCCCGCTGCCAGGGAAGAAAATACAGGATTGCTGCCACTCACACTAAAGAATGGTGAAATCATGTGGGTACATCCTGACTTAGTGCCTGAGTTGGAAAGTGAAGATAAAACTTCAAAATCTAAGAAGGATAAGAAAGTCAAAACCTGCAACATGATTTCCCATGTTATTCCAGATCCCGATGACTCGGATTACCTATGGATGGCCTCCCTTTAGAAGATAGACTGAAAGGACTGAATATTTGTCCTCCAAGTCTAGCTCCTCCTACCAAGCTCAAGCTTACTCATCAGCAGTGGCTAGCCATGAATAGTGTTCCTTTATTCCAGGCACAACAAGTCTTTACTGCTTATGAAAAAGCTCCGACAGGGATTTCTCTTTTTATCCGAACCCTTCTCCTCCCTTAACTACAGAGACGTCTATGCTTCATTCTCATGTAGTTGCAGAGGTTTCTTCTTCTTCCTGTACTGGAACACCTGTCCAAATTCACTGCCTATCTACTTGTATAGTCAGCAATCTGTCCTTCTCATGAGAAAGATGGGTTACGACTTTCAAAAGGCAGAAGGTTTGAATTATGATAAAGGAATACGTCTTCCTTTACAAATTCAAAATCAGAATTCCACTGCTGGATTGGGTTCTGAAGTTCCTTGTAACGACCCTCACAAGAAGAAGGCTAAGGGAAGAAAGACTAAATCCTGTAATATGGTACTCTCTTCTCCTGAGTCTGAAGAAGAAAACTTTTGCTGGTACAAGATCTGGAAAAAGTACCACAAAGACTATGAGGGATCCTCCAAAGAAGCAGAAGATGTAGTGGAGACTCTACCAGTTCAACCTTCTCCTGTCCCTGCTAAACCTTCTGTGGTTGAAAAGGGGAAACAGAAGGCAGTACGCTTTGATATCCCATTGAAGCCTGCTTCCAATCAGGGGGTGGTGATGAAGCCTTACAAATTTGACATTCTAGCTCAATTAGCCAATACTCCGGCTAGACTTTCTATATTTGAACTGCTTCGCCTTTCCAGAGAAAGCAGAGAGACTTTGAGCGAGGCTTTACTTCAAGCAGATTCATGCTTGGAACAACTCAAGACTCCTGATAATATACCAGTGTCATGTCCGCAATGCCATAGTATGATGGAAGCAATTCCCAACATCACCTTTACACAAGAGGATATGCTATTGAAACACAACAAGCATGATAGGCCTCTGTGTTACACTGGATATATCGGATCCACTGAAATCGACAGGATTTACATCGATCCTGGGTCTTCAATTAGTATAATTTTCAGAGTATGCTAAGACCCCTGAGGATTCCTACTAGTGAGCTGACTTACACTAGTACTACGATAGTCGTTTTAACTCTGGTAAGAGCAAACCACTAGGAAAGATTCGTCTGCAGATCCAAATTGGTGATCTTCGAACTATGGTAACTTTCTATGTTATCAATTCGGACGTATCCTACAATATTTTTCTTGGAAGACCGTGGATTCATGAGCACAATATTGTGCCTTCAACTCTTCACCAATGTTTCAAATATGTGGACTCCCAAGGAGTTGTGAAAACTGAGTTTGCTGATATTAATCCATTCAAAGGTGTTGAAGCCTACTTCTCTGATTCAAGGCTTTATAAACAAGAGCATGTGAAAGATATATCACACATAGCTGAAGATCAATCACCCTCTGAGGATCACTCTATTAATGAAGATCGCCAGAGGAGCAACCTTTGAAGATCGTAGTCAGGGACGAATCCAATCCCAACCTATCAATGATCAACCTTTGATGATCAAGGTTAAAGGAAGAACTCAAACTTCATCTGAGGAATCAATAAATATTCTGCTAAGAGCCAAGTTCAACCTTTTATGATTAAGGTCAAAGGACGTACTTCTTGTACGAATGATCCAAAACTACCATTGATTGTCAACTTGGCAAGTCTACGCAGAAGACGGATGATGGTCCACTGTTGATTAATCCGAAGCGTAGTAATCAGACTGTAAATGATGTAAATATTGATCATTCTGTACTTTTTGATATCAATGAAGATTTCTTGTTCGAGTATATGGCTGTCAAGTTTATTGAAAGAATGACTTTATCTTCTGATAATCAAAGTCATCAATATAAAGACAACATAGAACCCGAAGAAACTTTATACATTGATCATAAGGAGAATTCTTTCCCTCCTTATACAGATGTTGGACCATATGCTCAAAGGTTCCTAACATCTTCTCCTTATCTTCTACCTGTGGCTGCTCCATCACAAGCTTGCGTAACTTTTAGACGTCATGAAGAATCTTATTTCGTGGTTCCGTCTGATAAGAAAAACAAGCGTCAAATTGTGTTTAGCCTGGCTAGAAATATCCTTGTTGCTCAGGCAGATGAGCTGAAGGATAAAGACAAAGAAAGAATTCGAATTGATAAATACAGTCAGCAATCTATCAAGATCATTCAGAACATGGGGTATGATTTGAAGACTATGCAAGGTCTCAATCAGGGCAAAGGCAGACGATTACCATTAGGTGGTGATCTATTTTACCAAAAGACTCGTCATGGGTTGGGATATGACCCGTCCCACATGTTTTATGATGATATACAAGAAGAATTCTCTTCAGCTCTTCACAATCATCAGATTCAGAGGAATTTCAATAAATCTGGACAAGTACTCTCAGTCAATATGGTTCAAACCGATGATGAATCAGAGCCATTTGAAAGTGATCCTTGGGCTCAACAGATGGATACTCAATGGAACTTCGTTTTGAACAACGACAGCCACCTACAGAAGATGAGGTTATTCAGATTGATGTTGGAGATGGAGTTACGTCCAAACCAATATTCATCAGTAAGAATCTTTCTGAAGATGAAAAGGAAGAGTTAATAAAACTTATAAAAGATTACATTGACATCTTTGCATGGAGTTATGAAGATATGCCAGGGCTAGATCCTACAGTTGCTACCCATAAACTCAACATTTTGCCTAATGTCAAGACTGTAAAACAACGGCAACGACGCTTTAGACCAGATATGATGGATGTAATTGAGGCAGAAGTCAAAAAGCTGATTACGTGTGGCTTTGTTCGTGAAGAACAACACCCAGATTGGGTGGCCAATAATATTCCTGTTATGAAGAAGAACGAAAAGTCCGAGTTTGTATAGATTACCGAGATCTTAATACGGCTTGTCCAAAAGATGAATTTCCACTTCCAATTACTGATATTAGATAGACAATACATGTGGTTTTGAACGCATGTCTTTCATGGACGGATTCTCAGAATACAATCAAATCAAGATGCATCCAGAAGATGAGAAGCACACCGCTTTTCGTACACCTCTTGGGGTCTACTGCTATACAGTTATGCCGTTTGGTCTTAAAAACGCTGGTGCTACATATCAACGGGCTATGCGCAATATCTTTCAAGAACATCTACGGAAGATAGTTGAATGCTATGTAGATGACATCGCTATTAAAAGTCGATCAAAGGATGATCACATTCAGGACTTGAGAACTGTATTTGAATTGATGCGTCAGCATCAATTGAAAATGAACCCTACTAAGTCTTTCTTAGGGGTTTCCAGTGGCAAGTTTCTAGGATTTGTCATTACCTCTCAAGGTATCCATGTTGATCCTGACAAGGTTAAAGCAATTCTTGAAATGCGTCCTCCTCGTAATCTGAAAGAACTCCGTGGCTTTCAGGGCCGTATTGCTTATATCAGAAGATTTATATCTAATCTTTCTGGGAGATGTCAACCTTTCTCCGTCTATTAAAGAAAGGAGTATCTTTCATCTGGGATGAAGCGTGTCAAAAAGCCTTCAATGATATTAAGCAATATCTTACAAACCCACCTGTTCTGGTACCTCCGGTGGTAGGAAGACCATTTTTGCTATATGTTCGAGCTTTAGATCATTCACTTGGCGCTCTTTTGGCACAAAAAAGTGATATGGGTCATGAACAAGCAATATATTATCTGAGCAGAATGATGGTCGGAGCTGAACATAGATATACTCCTGTAGAAAAGGAATGTCTAGCTTTAGTTTTTACCGTCCAAAAGACAAGACATTATGTCACCGGACAGACTATTCATGTCATCTCCAGAATAAATCCCATTCGGGTATTGATGAGGAAACCGAGCATTCTTAATTCCAGGTTAGCTACCTGGGCGATGTTGCTCACTCCTTATGATATGATTTATGTACCTCAAAAATCAGTGAAGGGCCAAGCGTTAGCTGATTTCTTAGCTGCATCTATACCTGAAACTTCGAAGTTATATGAAGACATTTCAGACGAAGTAGTGGATTGTAACATGACTTTGAAGAATGATATATGGCAATTATATTTTGATGGAGCATCACGAGTAGGACCTAAAGGCAATATTATCTCTGGGGTAGGAATTGTCTTAGTTTCTCCTGACAAAATGGTCATATACCGTGCCTATTCTCTTAATGAGCCACGCTCTAACAATGTAGCAGAATATAATGCTCTATTGATTGGTCTCCAAGTAGCAAAGCAATTGGGTATTGAATTCTTAGAGGCTTATGGAGATTCTCAATTGATCACTAATCAATTAGAGGGACTTACGAAGTCAGAAATCCTGATCTCATCCACTATCATCAAGTGGTAGTTGATTTGGTCCTATCATTCAAAGGATTCTTCATTGAATTTGTACCACGTTCTCAGAATGTGGAGGCTGATGCTCTTGCCAGCTTAGCTGCAGACTTGGCTGTCCCAATCAGAAGGCAAAACAATTACTTTGTTGGACCGAGACTTGTTCTGTGTGAAAAGTAATCTACATATTGAACAAAGTTATACTACAGAGTCAAGTTTCCAGCAGAAAGATTGGAGAACTCCATTCATTGATTATGCAGTTCATGGAATTTTGCCTAAAGATCCTAAAGAAGCTGCATCAATTAAGAGACGATCATTTCGATTCTATTATGATTCGTCTTTACATATGTTATATCGTCGTTCATATGACGGACTCTTGCTGCGCTGTCTCTCAGAAAGTGAAGCCAAACAAACACTGCGTGAGGCTCATGATGGTGTCTATGGTGCTCATCAACCGGGTCCAAAGTTACAAGACCGCATTCGGATAATGGGGTATTATTGGCCTTCTATGATAGCAGATGCTGTAGAATATGCCAGGAGATGTAAAGCATGTCAGATTCATGCTGATTTTATTCATCAACCGTCTGAATTTCTACATCCGACAGTCTCTTGGCCCTTCGAAGCTTGGGGTATGGATGTTATTGGCCCTATTAACCCTCCTTCTGTCAAAGGACATCGGTTTATACTAGCTATAACCGATTACTTTTCGAAGTGGGCAGAAGCAGTCCTCCTTACGGAAGTGAAAACATCTAATGTGATCAGTTTCATCAAGCACCATGTCATTTATCATTTCGGGATTCCTCGACGGATAATTCATGACAATGGTCCACAATTTGCCAGTCAAGCATTTTATCGATTCTTTGACAAGAATCGAATTCAGAATTTGGCTTCTACGGCTTATAATCCAGCTGCTAATGGTTTAGCTGAAGCTTTCAATAAGACGATCATCAAACTTCTCAAAAAGTTTGTCTCTTCTAATAAACGTGATTGGAATGAGAAACTTGGAGAATGTTTATGGGCTTATCGAACAACAGTCCGGACTCCTACTGGTTTTTACACCATTCTCATTAGTTTACGGATGCGAAGCTGTTCTCCCATTGGAAATCCAGATACCTTCTCTACGAATAGCCATTGCTAATGAGCTAACTACAGAGAATAATGATCGCTTACGACTCCAAGAGCTTGAAGGATTGGATGAGAAACGTCTTCAAGCAAACAACACATTGAACTGTACCAAGCCCGCATATCTCGAACTTTTAATCGTAAAGTTAATGAGAGAGTATTCAAAGTGGGCGAGCTCGTATTAGCTGTTCGGAGACCGATGGTAATGACTCATAAAAGTAAAGGGAAATTCCAAGCAAAATGGGAAGGCCCTTATGTAATTGAGTCCGTGTTTTCCAATGGAGCCTATCGGTTGTCGAAACCCAATGGAGATCTACTCATGCTACCGATCAATGGCAAATTTCTTAAAAAATACTATGTATAAAAAGAAGACAGAACAAAAATAAAACTTCTTTTATTATTATTTTTGTTCAAAATAAAAGACTAAGGACGAGGGCCACTCTCTTCCTTATTGAATACATAGTCGGCCAAGGCATAGAAGGTGTCGTTTCCTGAACACATGAAAAATTTGCAGGCAGCCATCCTCGACGCTTCTTCTTCAGGAGTTTTCCCTGGCTCTACTAAAAAAGTAAGAATGTCTTCGGGTAGCTTGGGCGCAGAAGAACTTCCACTATTTCGATCGAGTCTGATGAGCCTGATGCAGAAGACGTGACAGGGAACGTCTCAATGATGCCCTCGACTTTCTGGAGGACTTCATTCTTTCGCTGGGCATTCTCGGAAGACATTTCCAACAGAGGAGGAGAAATAAGAATAAAGGGTTACAAGCAATTCTCACTTATTTATGGAGGATGATTACTAACGACTTTTTCTGAAAAGGCTCATCCATTCATGTTACCAGGTTCATCCATTTAATTATGGAATTTGAATCGTCCTTTCTGTTCCCAAGAAACACGCTGATTCATCCACCGCCTTGACATTTACGCTCACAACATCCGTCTTCCTAATCCCCAGCTACCAAGGTTTGGTTAAGCTGACTTCTTATTTCCAGGGAAAGGGGTTTTATATCTTCTATTTTTATCAATTGAGTAGAAAGTGGGATTCACTATTTCTCATGTTTCCATGACCTCTGAATAAATATTAAATCTACTTTCTTTTCCTATTTATCACTTCTATTTTTGACCTCTGCATAGATATTAGTCTAATTTTCTTTTGAGTTCATATATGCTATTATGTCCATATTACCTTTGATAGTATCATATACTCTAAAAACAGAAAATAGGATTTCATTTATCTATCATGTCCATATTACATCCAGATAGATACAAATCATTGATCATAGAAGAATCATCATTTTCATTCCCATATCATCAAAAAGTCTTACATTTCTTAGACTTTCTTACAAGTTACAATGGAAATCTTTTACATTCTTGGATTTTCATTCTATACACCAACAATAACTTAATAGAGATCTATTCCTTCTTTGATCTTCTTTGACGGGTTCATGTTGGTGGCAGTTCCTGACTGTCTAAGCCCCAGTGGCAACCGAAATAGCAGGAATCAAACTCTGGTCTTATCTCTCAGACGAGAGGAGAACCCCAGAGTATGGAAGCCCGAAGGCGCGTTGCTGCCAATACAATTGGTGGATTAGTGGCGGCACCTCAAAGGAGATAGGAATGTATCCAGCATTGGGATACGATTCCTAGTTCTGTCGTGAAAGGAACTCTACTACCCGATTTCTCGGGGTAGGTTGACTCCACCATCCAACTCTCCGTGTATAAAGGCTCTTCCTACCAACAGAGGAAGACCCTTCTATCCCACGAAGAGTTCTGAGTTGTCTGATTTGCGCATCAAAAGCGCATGAGCTCCCTGATGTTGATGTCAGAAGAACATGCTTCACAACGTCAAAGTCACCAATGCCGGTTCTGGAAAAGATGCTCAGCCAAGCTTCTGCAGAAAACAACGAAGAAAAAGTGTTTTAAACAGAAGTATCATCAGATGCGTATTGAACATTGACGAAAAATAGATGACAAGGCTTTTACGCCGGCGCTTCACAAAAGCTTTTACGCCAGTGATATGACAAGGATTTTACGCCATTGCTTAAGCAACGCTTTTACGCCAGTGTTTCAGTAAGGCTTTTACGCCAATACTTCAGCAAGGCTTTTATGCCAGTGCTTCAGCAAGGCTTTTACGTCGGTGATTCAGCAAGGCTTTTACGCCAGTGATTAAAACAAGGCTTTTATGCCAGTGATTCAGCTAGGCTTTTACGCCAATACTTCGGCAAGGATTTTACGCCAATGCTTCAGCAAGTTTTTACGCTCATGAATAGATGTTTTCAACAAAAAAAAACTCGAAGACAGATATTTCCTTGCAATCAGACTTACCATTTAAGTTGAATAGTTTGGCTATAATAGTGGTTGAATCCACATTTGAAGACTGGACGTACAAAAGAACACCGTGGGAAAGCTCCGCCATTGTCATTTGTTGGAGAACAACATCACAGAAAATTATCTTCAGAGAAATAAGTACGAGAATATATGAAACATTCTCGGCTATTTATAAAGACTGAAGAACTGTTGGGATGAGTCTATTTTGGAGGAAGATCCTATTTAAAGGCTCTCGTAACCACAAGATTAGACGCCATGTTGGTTTATTTCTTGGGAATGAACAACCAAAATAAAGTGTTGAACAGTTCTATCTACTAACAGATGAGATTAACATCAAGATTTTATTTATAAAGGGGTCCACTCCTACATATAAGAGAGTCGCAATACATGGAATTTCATTTTCCCTTCTTTTACGCCCAAGACCAGGCTAATCAATTTACGCCTAAGCAGCCTGATCATTTTACGCTTGGGTCTACACCTGTGTTTTTACGCCAAGGACAGGGCAGCCTCTCTTACGCTGGACAAAACTGTCAAATCTTACATTTAATGCAAACTCTGACATGAAGATATTAATGATGGCATTTACCACAGAATTCAATAAGATTTGTCTTATACAAAGACCATTGTTGTCGTTTATGGAGATCGAGCTACTTTACGCTCATTAAACGGTTTCTTTTACGCACGGAGTTTTACATGAGTTCTTACGCTCATAAAACAATGTGTGCGTAAAGTCTATTTGAGCCATTTTACGCTCAAGGTTATTCAATAACCACTTTACGCAGGGAACCTATGACAGAGCTATTTTACGTTCATCTCACTGTTTTACGCTCAGAGGATGTTGGAGCTATTTTTACGCCCTATTCTTTCTGGCCAGTTTGGAACGTGGTTTGCCTACATGGCCTTCATGCTACATATTTCGAAGAATGTGTGTACATGTATCATATTCTTACTGAAATGATGGGACGCGTGTTAACATATGCAAAGGATGACTCTGATCATGGGTGGCATTTGTTAGCGTAAAGACAAATTTTGATGCTCTTTTACGCACAGAAGCCCCAGTCTATAAATAGACTCATTTTTCTCAAACACGGGACACAGAGAGAGAACAGGAGAGAATACAGAGATGAGGACTTCGAGATTTTGATTCTCCAGAGCATTCTTCTTCAACTTTTCTTCCAGAACAGAGTGAAGCAAAGCAGGAAAGCATTCGGCCTCGCCAACAGTGCCCAAGTGCGTCGACACCTTTCTGGTGACTTAGTTCTTCCAAGTTTTTCTACTTCAAGCAGTGATCTTCATCATCATCATATGGTCCAAGGAACAAAGTGATCATTTACGAATCATACTTCCATAGCAATATTTCCCAGAATCAAATTTGTACTTCTTGTACTTTTTCTCGTTTTATTTTCAAAATACAACCCTTTTGTTTGGCAATTTTGTTAAGTGAAACAAACCCTAATATCGAAACCTACGCCGACCCCTACCAAGGCGGCCGCTCGTTTCTGGCGGCCATCCACCGCCAGAGCCACCGCTACGCGTGCACGGGCAGCCGCGCGCGACCACTGGCGTAAACAGCATTAACAGCAAACGGCGAGGAGAAGGCCGACTTCGCGGCACTGGTTCTCCACGATCGTTCGATCGTTTCCAGAGTTGTTTTCTCTAGTACGTACCTAACCCTACCCCCTTTAATCTTGTTTAAATAGTTTGTAAGTAGCCTCCCTCAGTCGTTCGTAAAATTGACCCAAAGTCGATGAAAAACTGTCCCAAGAACAGAGTTTAGAACAGTCCAAACACCCAACTTGACGTCGAATTTTCCACCAACCTATTCTTCGAATCAGCATACTTTCTGAACAGAAGTTAAACCGAATATATAGGGCGAGAGAACCCTTTTTACAGAAATCAATTTTGATCACTGTGCGCCGAGAAATCGGTTTCCCAATATTTAGAAAAACCTGTTTTAAAAACCATAAAATTGTCCGATACCACGTGCGTCCCGCCAAACCGGGCGACGTGGTCACGAACCGAAAGCATCAAAAGGTGCGTAACGACTTCGTGGTCAGTTGGCTTTGGCAGAATTCAAATTGGTCGCGTGTGCGCGACGAATTTGATGCGTATCCGTCGGAATTTCCCCGTATCCGTGCAATGCAAATTCAGTCATAACTTTGTGTACGCTCGTCAGATTGAGATGAAACTTATGCCAGCAGGACCGTATCATTTTTTTGGTCCTGTATGCCAAATCCAATTCTGAGACAGTTGAATTGTACGTCGTTTTGTGGGCCCCACGGTCCCATTCAACGGGCGATTGTGTGCACGGCCCACCGGAATCCAACTCTGGACATACGGTTGGGTTCATATTGAAAAACTAGATCCGTAGACATATAGTTTGACGACTTTAGAGACCGTTGACTTTGGCACGCTTTTCGGTACAAAGTGGGTCCAACGACGGACACCGTTTTGGCCCAAAATTACCGTTTTGCCCTTGTGTCCAGAATTGGACTTAAGGACAGGCAATCCTCGCTATTTTGACTATTCTGAGAACATTGGTAATGTTTATTTTAGCTTTTGGTGACTGTTGTATAGGTTTTAACTATTGTGGCACATTGAGTAGTTCAGACTGTCAGTTCACCAGCAGAGGACCACAGGTGAGTACAGTTTATTGTTTGTATTTCGATATTGATCTTTACTATATTCATTGATTAGTCATTGGTTATGTGATTTTTATACTCTATTATAAATTGTTGAGTCGGGAATGAGAAGTACCAAGAATGTGTGATCCGACCGTAGACCGTATTTATTTTCATGTAGTAGACATCGTAGACCATGTTTATTTTCTGCAAGTAGATATGTAGACCGTGCTTATTTTCCGCAAGTAGATATTGTAGACCGTGTTTATTTTCTGCAAGTAGACATCGTAGACCATGCTTATTTTCTGCAAGTAGACATTGTAGACCGTGTTTATTTTCTGCAAGTAGACATCGTTGACCGTACTTATTTTTCTGCAAGTAGACATCGTAGACGGTGCTTACTTTTCTGCAAGTAGACATCGTAGACCATGCGGTGTAGTGGCCCAGACTGATCACATATCAAAGGTGCTTCTAACAGTTGGGAAAAGTATTTTTTTGTCTATTTATTGCTTTTGGTTTTCCGTATTTACTGTTTATTTTCAAAACTCGTGATTGATGTCTAACCTTTGTTTTATAGTCATTTTTTATTTGAAATTGCATTTAGTGAATTGTACTCATTCCATTCCTGACTGGAAATCATATTTTTCAGGTTAGCCGTGGATTCACTTAGCATGAAAGATACAGGGTACTTACAAACAAAGCCTAGAGACTAGCTAGATAGTGGACTTGTAGTCATTCAAATATTTGTACAAGTATATATTCTTTGTAAATGCAAAACTTGTGATCATTGTAAATTAAATTAGTTTTTGTGAATGAGCATTATTTGTGATTTTGATCTTCATGGCCGTGACAGCATTCTACTGCCGACACTGCGGCGTAGGCTGGCTTGGACACGTCTCGTATCCATTTAAAAAAAAACCGGGTGCGGGTCGTGACAAGTTTTTGTGGTGGCCCATGCAGGTCCGTTTTCGCAAATCATGCGAACTCGTGATAGTACTTAAGTTAGTTGTACTATTGGGAGCCTGCGACTAGAAATGCTCATTCATAAGTTAGGATTAATTTAATTTAAGAGAATGACTAGGACTAGGAGTCCCTAGGTTATTAATTTTTATAGCTTGTCAGATCCCTATAAGTACACTATTACCTCTTGATATGACGATTTGATCCAATGTGGATAGATGATTCACTTTGTGAGATAGGACTTCCTAGGATTAATGATCTAACCTAGATGAATTATTCAATTCCTTCTCCTTGCCACTTTAGATATCATCCGCATATCTTAGTCCAAATTGCCTATTTAGTGCTATTTTTCCCTAAGAATAATTCTTTTATAAAATTTTGATTATGTTACCTATATACGGACCTCGAGTTAGTTTCGATTCAAAGTTTATCCTCAATGTTTGAATACACACAGAATAGATATTAAAATATTTGTATTTCTTTGTTTTCAGTTATTTCCTCCATTTCTTTTATTCTAAGGATTATAACTGATAGATACTTACGCTTTATTTCATAGCCGACCTGTTGAATCTCTAAAAGCCCAGGAATTTTTTACAGATATAGTTACGAGAATGTTAGTTAACTCATACTGGCAGGACAGCAGCGCACTGCCGCCATTTATTTAAATTTTGGAGACTATGGATTCACTGCAGCCAGCAACGCACTGGCGAGACACTGTTTGCCATTAAAATTGTTTGATTGAAACTTTAATACAAACAGAACAGTGTTACAATGTAGGACTTAGATGTAGTCCTAGGAGTACACTTTTGTTTAAGCTGGGTCCTTAGTGCCAATGGAGCGAGTGGTAATGCGTTGACTCCGTTGACGGGCTGACAACGGTTATCGGTTCTCTGAAGGTGTGGATTGCTCTGGGTGCTGAAGCTTGCTGAGAGGAGAAAGACATTGAATGTCTGTATCTGCCTCTCTGGTGATTTCTCGTATGTTCGTTGTGGATTCTGTGTGTGTGTATGAAGGAGAAGATCCCTCTATTTATAGTTTTGCAGGCTGGCTGCTCATGCGCGTATGTAGGATGCGCCGGTGTAGGGACGCCACGTGGAAGTTGCTGATGGGGGCGCGTAGAAGATGCGCCCTGATTAAGGGGGAGAACTCTTCATACTGCTGTTGTGAGCCGGCACGTAGCAGAGGAGAAGATCTTTCTGTTGCTGAAATCTTGGACGAGTTGAGTCAAAGGACACGTGTCATCGACCCATGGCTCGAAGATCTCGGATTTGGGGAGGCAGTGATCTGGTGAGCTGCGCCTTGGATCTGGGCACAGGAGGAGGCTGCGGCTCATAACCTTTAGGAGTTACAAACCATTTAGGGCGCATGGCTTTTGAGGCGCATGCAGGTGACCTTCCTTCTGTCTTTCGGGATCAGAGATCAGTCTGGGGCGCATGGCTTTTGAGGCGCATGCAAAGCTTCAACTGGAGACCTTCTTCTGTCTTTAGGGATCAGTGAAGGGTCTGAGGCGCATAGCTTTTGAGGCGCATGCTGGCTTGGACGCATAGCCGTAGAGGCGCATGCGGATGGCCACGTGGCAGTAGCCGTCGGAATAGAGTCATGATGATGCTGACGTTGCCGACGCTTCGTTCTCTGAAAAAGCTGTCAACTGTCCAGACTTTGGGAAGCGTACTGCCAACTCTGGTGTCAGTTCAGCATTTAATGTTTGTGACGTTCGATGAACAGAGTGCACTGAGTGGGCACATTGGTTGGTCCACTTGGCATGGAGATGTGAGGGAGGGCGCATCCTCTGTGATGCGCTGGGTACTGTAGGGCACAAAAAATTAATTATCCAATTTTTTTCATATTAATATTAATGTTATTTTGACATTAATGCTATTGTTATTGTTAATGTTAATATTAATATTAATTTTAATGTTAAATATTAGTTTTGATTTTAATTTTAATGTTAATGTTAATGTAAAATTTAATGTTAATTTTAATTATAAAATTTGTCATGTCAGTTGTCACATTAATATGTCACGTCAGCTGTCATATAAGGAGGAATAATTTGAAGAGATAATTTGTAAAAACAAATAACATTACCATATTATAATAGACCCTAAAACTAAATAATCCTACATTTTAAGTAGGATCATCCAAGTTCATTGAAGGTTCACACCAAGTAACTTAGTTAACTGTAAGAAACTGTAAAATCCTGTTATGAACAATATGGAAACCTTGAACTCAAATGTATAATATTATAATGAGTAATGCTATTTGTATCTCCAAATTATTCCTCAAAACCATTCCTTATTATGTGACGGTTGACGGGACATACTAAATAATATTATGTGTCATATGACGTGGAGATGACATGACAAATATACCGCTTCGACATTCCTCAAAGGATCATCCACGACAATGGTCCTCAGTTCATGAGCCACGCTTTCCATTGGTTCTTCAATAAAAATTGAATACAGAATATGGCATCAACGACTTACAATCCTACAGTGAATGGACTAGCCGAAGCGTTCAACAAAACTATCGTCAAACTACTTAAGAAAATTGTTTCGTCTAATAAGCGCGACTGGAATGAAAAGCTCGGCAAATGTCTGTGGGCTTATCGTACGACCGTTCGAACACCCATGGAAAACATGTCATTCTCTTTTTTATGGAAGCGAGGTAGTGCTTTCCCTGGAGATCCATATCCCGTCCTTACGGATAGATATCACCAACCAGCTGATAGACGAAGACAATCAATGTCGACGGCTACAAAAGTTAGAAGCGTTGGATGAAAAATGTTTGCTAGCTCAACAATGAATCGAGCTTTACCAAGCTCGAATTTCCGGGGCCTTCAACAAGAAAGTTCGGGAAAGAACATTTCAAGTGGGTGACCTTGTCTTGTCAGTTCGAAGACCGATGATAATGACTCACAAGACGGCTAGGAAGCTCGAGCCTAAGTGGGAGGGACCATTTGTCATAGAGACGGTCTACTCCAATGGTACCTACCGATTGGCCAAACCCATCGGCGACTTGCTAATGATGCCAATCAACGGTAAGTTCCTGAAGAAATACTATGTCTAAGTTTCAAACCAGCATAGGCTCTCACATCCCCTGTGGGTGTTCATGGATTCCGTTAAAGGAATTAACCCCTTTTATACTTCACCCCAATAGAAAAATAATTCACGTCCATATCACCTCTTAGTTGTCTTCCTATACCCTAGCAAAGTTTACGTCTACCATGTCTATATCACTTCTGAGTAGTCGTCTCTTCTATAATGACCTCGTGTTGTCATAACTCCCTAGGAAACATTTTACGTCCATAATACCTCTGAATTGTCATTCTATACCCTAGCGAAGATGTGCATACCATGTCCATATTACCACTGAGTAGACGTCTCTTCCATGACAACCCACCATAATTGTCATATTCATCTATAGAACCTTTTACGTGCATATTACCTCTGAGTCACTCTATACACCCGTAGAGTCTATTCTTGCCACGTCCATATTACCTCTGAGTAAGGAAAAGTCTACCACCAAAGAATCATGTGTTTACCATGTCCATATAACCTATGAGTAAACACCCTATTCCCAACAGAGTTATCTTCATCCCCTTACGACATGCTACCTCTGAGGAATCCTCGTTCTTGTGAGAGGAAAAGTTTACTAGTAAAAAGATAAGCAAAAGAACAAAGCCAATGTTTTCATTTATAAAGTGAAAAGGTTTGATTACAAAAAGTTGTCTCTCACAAATCGAGAGACAATGAGACAGAAAGAAGATCAAAGTTGAGAAGATCGGCGCTAAAATTCTTCTAGCCGACTCTTCAAAAGATCAACCTGGAGGCCAACCTGTTCGGGCTCGACGCTCGGCCTCCTGACGGCGAGCGGCTTCATCTTCAACAGAAGAAAGGCTTTGACACGCAAAGGCCAGCTCGGCCTGACGAATGCCAATTGTCACGACCCGCACCCTATTTAGGGGCATGAGCAAAACCGGTATCCTCTGGAGAATGGCGGGCTAATCAGCCCAACGATGTCCATTTCCCTTGCTTCAAATGGCTAGGCGGCCGTCGTGGGGTACAGAAACTCTGAATGCCGATAGATGAAGTCAGCATACAACTGACGTACCCGATACTTCTTTGTGTAATCCAAGACAATTGCCATCATAGTGGGCCAGTAGTAGCCCATGCGACGCAATCGGTCTTGCAACTTAAGGCCAGGCTGATGGGCTCTGCAGGCGCCATCGTATGCCTCTCTGAGTGCTTCTTGTGCTTTTGTCTTGGATAAACATTACAGGAGAAGCCCTTCGTATGAACGATGATACAACATCTTGGTAGCTGTGTCATAAACCGGAGAGGGCATCTCTTGACAGAAGTAGCTTCCTTCGGGTCTTCGGGTAGGATCCCATAGACTGCGTAGTCTATAAATGAAAACTGCCAATCTCGAATGTCCACATTAGTGTCTATTTGTACTGAGTAACTCAGACATGAATGTAGATTATTCTTCGGGCAAACCAGCTCCTGGCCCGTTACCGTGATGGTATATTGGGTTCCCACATGAGCTGCCAGAGAAGCGGCGAGGCCAGCTAGTGCGTCGGCCTCCAAGTTCTACAACCGAGGTACATTTTCTATAAAAAACCCTGTGAAGGTAGAGATGATATCGATTACCGCTTGGTGGTATAGAACCAGATCATCATGCCAGACTTCGTATTGTCCCCGAACCTGGTTGATAATCAATTCGAGTCGCCATAAGCTTCGATGCAGTCAACCCCCAAATATTTAGCGAGCTGGATTCTGATGATGAGAGCATTATACTTAAAAACATTATTGGTGTATGACTCCATGAGAGAATATGCACGGTGGATGACCAGGCCATCGAAAGTAATAGAACGACTCCGACCCCTGCAATGATCTCGTCTTTGGGCCCTATTCTTTAAGAACCGTCAAAGAACATGTGCCAAACCGAGTTATCTGATACGACATTGGAATCTAGAACTTCATCAGGGATGTGTTAAAGCTTTGATGTCTCTGGCATGGGGTGCATTGCTAAGAAGTCGGCCAATGCTTGGCATTTGACTGCCTTTTGTAGGACGAACATCATGTCATAAGGAGTCAAAAGTATCGCCCATATGGCTAACCGTGAGTTTAAGGCCCCTAACTTAGTCATGAGGACCCTGAGTGGGTTGACTCGGAAGGTAACGTGGATCGTCTGTCCGGCCACATAATGACGTGTCTTCTCGATGGCACAGAGCAGGGCAAGACACTCATTCTCGACAGGATTATACCGATGCTCGGCCCCAATCATGGTCCTGCTAAGGAAGTAGATTGCCTGTTCGTGGCCTTCATTGATCTTCTAGGCTAGCAAAGCACCGAGAGAATGGTCCATAGCTTGGACGTATAGAAGGAAGGGTCTCCCCACGACTGGTGCTACTTGTACTGGAGGACAAGTAAGGTACTATTTGATGTTGTCGAACGTGCACTGGCATTCTTCTATCCAGATGAAAGAAACTCTTTCTTCATCAGTTTGGTGAAAGGTTGACATCTACCAGAGAGATTTGCTATGAATCTTCTGATATACTAAGCACCCTTGCAGGCCTCGGAGCTCGTGGAGGTTCTACGAAGGAGCCATATCCAAGATCGCCTTAGTTTTCTCAGGATCAATATGAATGCCCTTGGCTGTGATGATAAAGCCCAAGAATTTGCTACTAGAAACTCCCAGAAACGACTTAGTTGGGTTCATCTTCAGTTGATGTGCTCGCATTAAGTCAAACATTGTTCTCAAGTCACCCAAGTGATTGGATTTTTTTTGCTTTTGACGGCAATGTCTTCAACATAACATCTTACCGTCTTTCGGAGGTGCTTGCAGAATATGGTGCTATTGCCCGCTGGTATGTTGCTCCCGTATTCTTCAACACGAAGGGCATAACTGTGTATGTAACAGTATATCCCTTTTGGAGTGCGAAATAAAGTATGCTTATCGTCTTCAGGAAACATTTTGATTTGGTTGTAGCCTGAGAAACCATCCAAAGAGGACATACGTTCGAATCCACAAGTATTGTCGATTATCACGTCGGTGATCGGGAGAGGAAAATCATCTTTTGGACAGGTCGAGTTGAGATCCCTGAAGTCTATACAGACCCAAATTTTTTGTTCTTCTTACTGACTGGGACAATATTGGCCACCCAATCTGGGTGTTGTTCTTCGCGAACGAAGCCACTCTCTAAGAGTTTATCGACTTTTGCCTCGATAGCATCCATACTGTTGGGACGAAAATACCACTATTGCTGTTTGACAAGCTTAGCATTTGGTAGGATGTTGAGACGGTGCAGGGCAACTTGTGGGTCTAAACCCGACATATCTTCATAGCTTCATGCAAAGACATCGATATATTCTCGGATAAGCTGCATCAGAGATTCTTTGTCTTCCTGTCAAGCTTTTGCTAATGAAGATGGGTTTAGGGGAAGCCTCATCTCCTAGCTCGACTTGGACGACTTCGTCTTTAGTGGAAGGTTTGCGCTGTTCGAAGCGCCATTCCCATCGGGATCCCAGGCGTTGGGCCCAGGGTTCATCCTTGAAGTATTCTAGTATTTGGTCTTCATCCTCTACTGGGGGATCTGCAGAGACCATATTAATGGACAATATCTTCTTGTAGGCCTGGCCAGTACTGGTATAAGAGTCCCAGGTTAAGGAATCAGAGGAGTATGAATGCATCATGGCCTCCGGCTCCGAGCTCTCCAAAGTTGTTGTGGATGTAACATAATCCAACCCCGATGAGTGCGCTAATAATAGTTTTGTGACTTTTCTTTGGGGCACGAAGTCGCAAGGGAAGGCATCATCCTTTGCCATCGTTCGGCCCTCTGTCACTATTCAGGTCGTAACCTATTTTCTGGATGAGGTTTTTGGCTTGAGTAGTATGACGGTAGAGTTGCATCTTGCTGTTATCGGGTTCTAGTTCTGTCAGTGCCAGTCGTTGAGGATGCTCCAATCGGCCGAAGATGATGGGTTCCTCCTCATTCTTCCTTGCTAGAACTACGAAGTAGGCATTTTGAGAGGGAACAACTCGGCTTGCGAGGCTGGCGATTGTCACTTGTGTTTGCAACATATATAGAGCGTTGTCTAAGAAATACCTAGTGTTCCAATGCGCATAAGAGTAATTCAAAGACAACTTCCTATTAATGAAATATGAAATTTTATCCCGAGGGATTACATCATCTAAAGAATGCGCTTCGATATTGGCACATATGTAGTCTCCAAACTTTATCTGTGCACAAGGGCTGTTGCAGAAGAAGGTAGGGGACGTTTTCCCTTCTGCTTGACTACCTAGGGGGCTGCAATCGGATGTTCGTGCGACCTTAGAGTTAGATTTGGAGCCTTCCGGGAAAGCCTTATTTGCATAGGCTCCTAGCTATCCTCTGACATGCTCGAGGATGATCTATACGGAGCTTTGCCTCGAATCTTGATGACAAGAGGGGCTGATGTCTAAAGAGATTTCCCCCTTAATCGAACCCTCAATGGTTCTTTAGCGATAACTGTGCTTTCTGTCTCATCGTCGACATTATTGGGATCGTCGTCCCATGGGACTAATTTGTACAGACCATCATCCGTACAATATGCTTCGAGTCCTCGAAAGGGATCGATGTCAGCGAACTCGGTCTTGATAGTCCCGTCGTTGGCCACATGCTTCATGCACTGATGGAGAGTGGAGGGTGTCATGCTCCGACTCTTCAAATCGGTCGTCATCGCCTTGACTCGAGATAAATCGATCCCACGAGTCGGGAAGTGATGCCGTACAAGTCTTTATTGGACTTATACAAGGCAAGAATGTGCACTTGAAATTTTCTTTTGAGACGACACGTTGAAATTAAACAGTGCAGAGAGTTGAAGACATAGAATAGGAGAAAATTTAGCTTTTCATTCATAAAACTTGCAAAGTATGTACAAGGTCATTTTTACATTACATATGCCGTTGCGGCTACATCTTTGAACACAAAAAAAACTCTCGACAAGCTGTCATGAAATAATCCTTGTCGTTCCATACATTCATGCCCCTTTATACATTTGAACAAAACGCCTTGATCTGAATTGGGCTTCAAAATACTTCAAAATAGGAGAGCTTCGCGTCGCCTCCAGTTCTTCAGCTTCAGTCTAGTCTCGAGCACACGCAGCACGCTCGTTACCTGGGAAGTTGGGGGTTAGCACACTTGCTAGTGGATGGGACGAATCCACTTGTCTACACCGATACTGCTTATTAAGGATTCTAGCATATGAAGTGATCTTTTTATTTAAAACTATATGAATTGCAATTCGTATCGAAGGAACATTTTAAATAGTAACAACATAACCAAGTTTAACTTATCTTACCACAGCCATGCTCCTTTCCTGCACAAAATATACGTAATACTTACCACCTGCACAAGATAATAGGTGAGCATGCAATCTATCTCATATGCGGTCATTGGTGATATCGACACCATGAAGGACGATTACGTAGCATTGCGACGTGCCCTACCAATCCAGGGTGTGAGCCTAACTGGAGGTCACGCAATGCCTTGTGCCGAAGCACGATTCCATAATTTCCTCCTAGGCCGATTCGGTCCCAGCGCCCCGGATACCGTCTCGAGGAAAGCTCACCTTGTGCACAAGTCATCCATGACCATGCGAATGTATGAACAGTTTAATATGTATGAAGTAAATTGCTTAGCGTAGACATTATTAAACCACATAATCATTTCTACTCGTGCAAGGGTTCTTTTCTCCGAAGCCGTATGTTCTGATTTAGCATCCCGTAGGCACTAAATTCTCCAAGGCGTAATATGCCAACCAAGGTTTCTTCATTGTGTTTTGCAGAGCATGAAAAATTCTCTTTCCTAGAACTTTATCTTTTCTTTACTTGAAACTTATAAATTCGGAGTTAACTTCTCTAAGTTGTTATATTATCCTGAGTTTTTGATCTTAGTGGCAAAGCATATACCCAGTTAGCATCATCGATTTGAATTTTGAACTTTAAGAATTTTGTTGGCGGGAATGAGTAGAAAAGAAGGGGCCGAAGAACCACCCACCTAGAGAGATTGTGCCGAGAGTAGAAGAACGCTTCATGACGATCAAGCGTCAGTTACACAAACTCCTGTAATGGCACGGGCATCGAATTAGAATCCTTCCTTCAATCCTTCCTTCGAAATTTCCAAAGACGTATTCAGAAATCGATGCGAAAGCACACTTATCAAATCCACACAACAATTCATCTAGAAAGCCAGAAAACCAACAAAACCAACAACAGACTGGTTGCGTCTCTCTCTTTAGAGTTCATTCGCCAAGACACAACCTACTACATCTAGGACTTATTTCAGCAGTAGCCGATCCATTAGTTGGAACATCACCCATATTACTCGTCCAAATCGATTTTATTGATGCCATGGTTTTCGTATACCAAACTCGTCGCTGAGTCAGACTAGCCATCTCTGTTTTCGACCATGTCTGACTTGCCACGAGCCTATTATATAGTGCTTTGCCCCAACGGGAGCAGGACATGGCATGATCATGTATTCATGAATCCATGGTCATCCTAATAGCATGTTGTAGTTTATATCGGCGTCAATGATGTAGCAAGTAACGTCAGTCTGATATCGTCTATTTGGCATTTCAGGTGATTTTTGTCCAGGGGTTCACTTTTTCTAGCGTTGAAATCGCTGATTGTAGTGTTCGATGCAGTTAGCCGATGCATTGGGATCCCAAAGTTTGGAGTAAACTCCGAGGGATGATGCTGAGCGAAGAGCCGTAGACGATGTGGATACAATCGACCTTAATGGCACCAATGTACCCTGTACATTACAGGGGTCGGTTGTGCTGATTGTTCTTCAGTAGCATGTCCTGCTGAGTGAAGGTGATGTTAAGGATTACCTCGACCACACGATAACAATGTGGACACTCAGCAGGGTTCTCCTCGGGTGGTTGCACCTAAGTGAGGAAGGATTCAGTGTTCTGTAAAGCTTTGTTGAGGGCATCTCGAGTCTCTTTGAGAGACGAAGAAGCTCGAAGAGTGATAGTCGAGCCAGAGTGTTGGCCAGTTGTGCCAATATGTCAAAATAGTAGGGCTTGGTTGGCCCTACTGCCGAGTCTTTTCTCAGAGGCTTGTCAAAGGGAGCCTCCTTCTGTTTTTGTTTATCTGTAGCAGGCGCTTGGGATGGGCCTGCTTCCAATGTGTCGGGGATGTTGGCCGCCACGGGTGGATGTATCTCTTCCTCTGGAGCTTGGTTCTCGTCTCGCTGGTGAGCCGAACGAGTGGTAACTAGGGTGCCATCAGTTGTCGTAGAGATCATGCGACACGACTTGACCTTCTTTCCCTTGACAGAGCGTGCTGCAGGCGTCATCATGTCTGGAGAAAAATAGGATGGATCCATATAACTTCGCCTCGTGGTGTTATAAATGGGATGAGCCCCTGAGCATTGAGCTAGTGGAAGATTGACTACTTCCATTGTCGCCCTTGGAATGGGGACTACTCCATCTTGTGCCTCCGTGGTTAGAAAACTTCCGAATTGGAGAGTAACCATGTTGGCAGTAACAGTTTTCACCTCATAGTGAAGTGAGATGACTTTAGCATCGATAAGACGCTAGATCTGTCTTTTCAATACGTAGCAATCACGTGTCGAATGGTGGACGTACTGATAATAGTGGAAGTACTTTGGGTTGTCTACTTTTTTCAATTCATCGGGGCACTTTGGCGGTGGGAGTGAAAGCTTGCCGCTCTTCGTTAACATATCGAAGAGTTCTAGCGTATCTTCATCGTTGAAGGAGTAGGTCTTTTTTGGCCTCAGCACTTTCGTAGGCTTCAGGTTCGCTGATGCCGAACCTTTGGAAATGTTGAAAGAGTTGGTCTCCTTCGACCTCCCTTTGTCTTCGAGAGAAGAAAAGTTTAGTCCAGGAGCTGTGCATCTTGGGCCTTTCTTTGTGCCACATCCGTCTCTGTAATGAAAGGCGTCCATTCTGTGCAATGAGCACTGTGCCACAACTTGATTACAGGAAGCATGTTCTTGCGGTACGAGTCCACGAGCATGAGCCCGGATATACCAGGAGGTAACCTCAGAGATTCCTGGCAGAAGCTCTTAATGTATGTGCGTACAGGCTTTTTCTCCTTCTGGACGATGTCCATGAGAGTCGACATCGTCATGTCCATTCCTCCTTCATAGAATCGATTGAGGAATATAGTCTTCAAGTCTTTAAATGATATAATACAATTGTTTGGAAGACTGCAGGACCATTCGTAGGCCGCCCCCTGTATGGCTTCTATGAATAGGTCGGTGAGGAGAGCACCGTCCTTCGGCAGATGCCCTGTTACTGAGGCAAAGTACCTTAAGTATTGTCGGGGAGACTCCTTCCCATCGAAGGACGTGAGCATCTGCGGATTGTATTTGGGAGGATAGACCACATTATTCCATTCGGCAGGATATGGTTGCTGAATCCTATCTTTTGGAGTGTTGTTCTTTTCTTTGGCATCATAGCGTGCGTATAACTCCTAGAGGGCCTGCTGCATCTCAGTTGACATCGTAAGTCCTATTATCGACGGAGTAGACGACGACGGTGCTGCTTATTTTATGAGAGGAAGCGCATTGGATCCACTGTTAGCTACTGGGTAAGGAGCAGGAGTAGAGGCAACGAGAGTCAACTTCTCCTTGATCTCCAGGACAATAGAAGCTAAAGACTGCATAATAGTATTCAACGTATTTAGGCTCATCTTGAGAGCTTCTATACGTCTCAGTTGACTAGAGCCTTTGCTACTTTCTACGTTATTGATGTCGATCTTGAACACGGACATCATGTGTGGATGAGTTGAAGGGACAATGGATCTTTCGCTCTCCAGCTCGGACACCTGAGTCCCATCGTCTTTAGGATAGACTGGAAGGTTGCAATCATCCTCAGACTCATTGTAGTTGCTACCCCCAGTTTGTTGGCTAGCTGCGATCACGGAGGCATCTGTGGCATACAATCCTTCGTTGGATTGGAATACAGGATTATAATGGATGGTGGAGGACTGGCCACCCCCAGCATCTGACATGGCATCTCCTTAGGAGCCAGACTTGGTGCGCGTGTGTTGGAATACACCTGTGCTAGGCACTTTCGTCTTGCTACCCCCAGGCCTCCTCTTGGGCATATTGGTCGAGGTGGAAGGATTTTTGGATAGCTGCTTGAAAGATGAAGAACCCCTTGCCGCGTTGAAAGGAGCAACCCAGAGTTCCTCTTCTTCCTCGTTCGTCGACCCCCGGTCGAGTCCCTGATGTACAACCACCATTGGTTGCAATCTTTGGATGACGGACTTTCTCCTCGGTGGCGATGTGGCAGCCGGGTGACAACAACAGTTGATGGTGATCTTGATACAAGTATACCTTAGTTTAGGCATTCCTTGCGCCGCTGGCTCCTCTTCTGCTTTACGCTTGTAGGAAAGCGTTGGGGTCTTCATTCCTATACTCCCATTGCACGCGCAGGGAAGCTGCACGCAGGAGTGAGGATATGGAGATAGCTTTTCTTCTCTGAGTTCATGTGCGTAAAGTACGCTCAGGTCCTGATCAGAAAGTTGCTGATGAGGTAGACTCCTTCCATTCTTATAGGAACACTATTCGCATGAGTCTTTCTCAGTAGAGTATACCCTCTGGCTCGAGTTGTGCACATGAGTGCTCAAGCGACAACAGGGTTCTACCGGTCGAGGCGTTGAGGCACTCAGACCAGTTTTGTATGGCTTTCCATTGGTTGTGCACGTGACTATCAACATGGGCCTTTGGTTGGCTACTGGCATACCATGTTGGTTGCACAAGACGCATGCTGCCTTGGATTTCTCTCTACTACCCCAGAGGGTGCGTAGTATTCAGAATCCAATATAGTGGTTGGCATAGAACTTTGGTTGCATAGGGCACGTGCTGCCTTGGATCTTTTAAGTTACCTCCATGAGGTGCGTAATGTTCAGAGTCCAATGTGGCCTTACCCGATGGATAGGCAATTCTGTCAAAGATGGATCTTCTCATCTGTGGACACACACAAAAAAGAAGAAAAAATGCTGTCTTTTCTTATTGGCGCAAGGTACCACAAATCGAGTACGCCTGAGAGATCCTGCGCTGAAGATCACCGAGTTCAAAAAGAATTCTGGGGAATGGGACGATGGAGATCGAGCGACAGTTGCTCCTTTACTCCATTGACACTCCGATTACAAAAGTGGGAGAAACCCTAAGAAAATTGCTAACTCTTGGCTCACTGGAAAGAAGTACAGCAATTTGGCTCTTGAAAATGCTCTCCGTTCTGTGCTTTGAAGAGGTATGAGACCCCTTTTTATAGTCCTTTCTGTGCTGGAATGATGTTATGCGCCCACATGAGAAAATACACTAATTTTTATATAGGTGCATAGTCCTGCTTTGGGCACATGGATTGCAGGCGCATGCAGACTGCGTGATCGTGGGTTAATCGTGGGTTTGGCATGGCCACATGCTTCGGTGCACGACTGCTCGTGGAGACTGACGTAGCCGTATGCTTCGGTGCACGATTGATCGTGGGTTTGATCGAGTCGGAGGCTGTTCTGACTTGGGCGCATAGCCTGAAACAGGGCTATGTGCCCCCTTCTGGAGGAGCCTAGAGTGGGCGCATGGGCGCATAACTTGCTATGGTGGCTTAGGCACATAGCTTGTACTGGTGGCTTGGGCACATAGTATGCTCTGGAGACTTGGGCGTATAGCATGCTCTGGAGACTTGGGCGCATGGCATGCTCTCTTTAATTGGGCGCATATGACTTCTCTGGCTTGGGTGCATGGTGGTCAAGACTGCTGAAATTTTCATACTTCTACAAGACCCCCTTCAAAGTTTTCGATACTTGAATGAGTTCGAATTACTTTGAAAGAAGCATGGACCGTCTTTTCGTGATGCAGTGGGCACACAGCGTAGCTCTCCCTTTGGGCGCATAGAGTTTTACCAGACTGTCGGAGAGATGGCTGTTAAGATCTTCCTCGAAAATCTGAACTTACAGATTTATCGGAGTGGAATTTGAAGAGGTCCATCCTTCATGCGTTGTCCATGTCAGCAAATGGCAGTCACATAATGTGCAAGAGACAGGGTCTTTATATGGGCACATAAGTCATAGTAGGCGTATAGTACGTAGTGGGCACATAGACGCATAGGGGTAGTGGTCGCATAGTGTATGGCCCATGCCTATAAATAGGCTTTTGAAGAGAGAGAAAATTTATTACTCTTTTTTCTTTCAGAACTTTCAAAAAGACTTTTCATCTCTTCTCTGCACGAACCATGTCTCCCAAGGCGGCCAAGAGATCTGCAAAGGACAAGGGGACTGCATCGAGTGGCTCTCCTCCTGCGACAGCATCCTCGGCAGTCCAAGACAACATGTGGCTACACCTCAAAACAAAGTCTTGAGCGTTAATTTGTGACGCTCAAACTTTTCCTCTGCCTGGGCGCATATGCCCAGGGCAACATGTTTTTATGAGCATTCATATGCACCCACAGAAGCATGCGCCCACACTGTGGTATGTTATGCGCCCGCATGCTGCTGTATATTATACGTCCACATGCTGTTGCATGTTATGCGCCCACATGTTGCTGTATGTTATGCGTCCACATGCTATTTTGGGCACATAACACTTTGGGTGCATAACACTTTGGGCGCATCGTCCTTTGGGCGCATAAGATTCTTCTAGCACTTAGTTTTTTCTATAGATTCTGAGTCTGACTTTCTCTTCTGTCTTTGCAGTTAACATGTTTGTCCCGGAACTTGGTGGAATCCCTTTCGGCTCTGCTTGCCAAGTCCTTGGCACAAGTCTCATAAGCAACATGGTCAGCAATGTTTAGGCCAAGATCAGTCATGACCAGCCTACGGAACGGACGATCGCCATAATTGAACAGGACAATACCTTCCTAAAGCTGATGATTAACGACGAAAAGCTTTTGCTTGGAGGGGCACGTCGTTTTAAGAAGCCGTACTTCTTGTTCGATGACAGTATGGATTCGAAGATGACGAGACGATATGTCTGGAAGACCCTCTGGTAGTTAAGTTAAATAACCAAAGAATATGGTTACCATCGATGAAGCACCAATACCCTCGGTCAGCGTTTACTGATCTGGCTATGCAGAGGTAGATGAAATGGGACCTGACCCTTGAACTGCATGGGGTTGTTTCTGGCAGGATCCAATTCCACTCTGGTGACCGGAAGAAGGACATGTTCAAGTGTGTCAAGGGTTCCACATCCTACTCCATGAGGGGTCTGCATCCTGGAGTCATAATGAACGATGTCCCGACCGATCTTTACCCCTACGCTGCAACTTGATGCTGTCAAAGAAGGAGTCGTATCCGGAAGGGAAGCTGCGGATGGAAGGTTGGAGACATTTTGTCCCGTTCTGGAGCGACCTCACTGGATGGGTGTTCTCGACTTACGAGGCCACCCTAAAAGATGTCAGTCTTTTTATGCCGTTAGAGCCACCCAATATGGCATTAAGGTTAACTTGCCAATGTTTATATCCTTGGCGGAGTTATACAACCATCATACGTGCACCTTCTTCACTCTTGGTTGGGAGATGGGTTTGGCTCTTTACGAGATACAGGCGATATCCAAACTTTCCTGGGGATGGAACCATACGAAGAATATGTCCCCTGTGATGCGGAGCTCCTAGATTTGGAGAGAAAGAACTCTGAGATGACGGAGGTGTACAAAGAGTTACTCTGTCACTTTTTTATCTGTCATCAGATCACAAAAAAGGGTAAGACTGAGGGGTCCCTTCCCCATACGAGGGCCTGGACCAACTACATCTTCACTAGAGAAGAAAGGGACGACCCAGTCTCTTTTTGTCTCGCAAGCCCTCGACGAAGTCTGAGAAAGAGCGGTTGATAGCAGATCACGGGGATGTAGACACCGAAGATATTGATGAACCTGAGGGGAACTTCCTGGTTTATTATTTCTTCAGGCATGCCGAATTCAAGCTGTCAGAAAAGGCGGTACTAGTCGCTTTCCTGATGATATGGCTTCATGATTGTGTAGTCCCTGGTGGTTCAGGGTCTATTGAAAGAATAAGCCAGGGTATAATACTTTCGGCTGTAAAGCTGGCCTTTGGACGCCAACTTGCTCTGCTTCCAGCGATGTTCTGCGCCATCCAACGGGGTTTGCGATACTTTGTTGTGAACACGATAACACCCGATGGTAGAAAAGATTTTGCTAGGGCTGAGTTTCCCTTTCATTATCTGATGGGATGGCTGGTGTTGTATTATCCCAGATTGATGAATACCGGGCTGATGACAGACTCTTTGGCGGGAGATGCTTTTCTTTGGAAATTCAGAGATACGGATTGGACCGTTACAGGAGTACCTGTTTGTAGGAAGGCTTTGAGTTTTCTGCAGAACTATAAATTCTTTAGAGTGTTGCCTCCATCTGGTAGTGGCCGTGCAAGAGACACCCTAGTAGATGAGGGAGCACTCACTACTAGCCTTCCTATTAGGGCATTTTGCTGGCTTGGTCCATCAGACCTTCCCATCTGGTGTTCAGAAATAGGAACCATACTTTCCTGGAACCTTATTTGCCGAGTCGCTTTGTACGACAATTCGGCTACAGCCAGCTGTACGTCCAGCCTATGCTACAGAGTCGGCGGTAGAATGTTGTATAGGTCATCTAGAACATATAACATCTAAGATACAAATGTATATAACCTGTCATCTCCGCACAGAGGAATATAATCACAACTCAATCACATGAGATCTAAGAAAGATAAGCACTAATAAGATCGAGATAAAGATGGAAATAGATAGACAGAAATAGATGCAAAGTCACAAACAGAAGTTCAGAATTTAAGGACATAGTACAAACCCAAATAAGTTCTATAGACTCAAAGTATCAAGCTGGAATGCAATCGAAAAGATAAATAAGTTTTAGTGATAACATTACATCCCAAAGTAGAAGTACTATTTATAAACAACTCATGACAGATAACTGAAGATGAAACTAGACAATATCCTAGCCATCTATTCCAAGCACTATTGGTGTCTCCTCTAGGCTAGCTGGATCCTCTAAGTTCTTTGTAAAATTTTGTCAACATATCCAGTCAGGATTGGAGCGAAGTACAAACGCCAACAACAGTTCTAATAAATTGACAAATACTATAAGAAATAGTTATAATGGAATACAAGATAAAATATCAAGGCTAGAAGTAAAACAGTACAAATGAACTGAATATCATGTCATGGTATGAAATACTGGAATATAAAGTAGTACAGAAACATTTGATGTACAATATAAAATATAAACAGTACCTTGAGATATTAGAGCGTTATGTAATCGGCTTAGGTCCGGAACAGGCTGTTCTATTAGACTGGCTATGCACAAGAACAAGCACAGATAAAACTGGACATCAGACCGTCCAAAATGAAAAGTTATTATTCCAGTAGTATCAGGATAGGCTACACCATACATGTGGTGAGGGTTAAGCTATGCACAAGTAGTAAACAGGAGGGGTATTGATCACATAACCTCTAATAACTCCCCAATCCCCTGAATAGTATAATGAATCCAACCATGACACGTTATGACATGGGATTCAAAAGCAAGGGGCCATACCCAATCCCAAATCGGTGTCTATACAAGTACAATATGCAAGATCGAACAATGTACCAATATACCAGATAAACCAAAAATAACATCTCATGATGGGATCCAATGTATACTAGTCCATGTATCATCGTGTCAAAAATCAAGTAAAACACTACAACTGAATCGGATATAGTAGATATCAAAGTAATAAAAACTATCAAAGAATGTACTCGCCTGCTGTCCTGAGCTGTCAATATGAATCGAGGCTCAAAGTGGAGTCACGGACCTATAGATGAGATATACATGTGTTAAATAGGGTTAACAGTGATAGACATGGTTTTCTAGTGCATGATATGCAATCTAGGTCAAACTAGGTCAAGTGTTGACCCATAATTGACTTTTAGTCAACTGGTCAACTTTGGTCAACTTCTAGTCCAATCAAGGTCAGATGTTGACTCAAAGTTGACTTCTAGTCAAAATAGTCAATATTGGTCAACTATGGTCAAATCTAAGTCCAAAATTCTATACCAAGTCATTATCTACTAGGATACCCTAATCTAGGTATCCATACCCAACACTACCCTCATTACCTCATATATGCATATATATATATATATATATATATATATATATATATATATATATATATATATATATATATATATATATATATATATATATATATAGACTATAGGCTAACTTCTCATTACCTTAGCTGAGCTAGGTCACCACATCCTAGGTTTGATAGGTAACCCTTTACCTTACCTAAATTAGGATTCAATATTTCTAGGGTAGGGTACACATAACTTAAGCCATATACACTATACATTACCTTAGTTACCTAGGTAATCCTCAATACCTTGCCAATACCCTATTACCTTAGGCTATAGGTAAACACTTCCTAGATATCTAAGGTATGGGTCTATTACCTTAGCCTAACAATATATATATATATATATATATATATATATATATATATATATATATATATATATTTATATTTATATTTATATATACATATATATATATATATATATATATATATATATATATATATATATATATATATATATATATATATATATATATATATATATATATATATATATATATATATATATGCCTAAAATATATATATATATATATATATATATATATATATATATATATATTTTAGGCATATATATATATATATATATATATATATATATATATATATATATATATATATATATATATATTTTTTTTTTGGAAGCAAAGGGTACTTGTAGTTAACTCGCCTCCACTGAGGCTCGAACTCCCGACCACTTGGGCCGCATGCATCTCTCTTTACCACTAGGCTAAAGGTCATTTGCTATATATATATATATATATATATATATATATATATATATATAATATATATATATATATATATATATATATATATATATGAATGGCTGTTGATCCCCCTCCCCCTTCCGACCCCTCTCCCCCCTCTTCCCGGCATGGCACCCTCCGCCGACCGGCGCTTCCGCCCTCCCGCCCGTCCTGCAGTCGGCTCGGACGCCCACCCCGCTTCGTCCACCGGCTCCGCCGTGGCCGTCTCCGCCGTGAGACCCCATACTTCGCCGCTGCGCCCACCTTGGAAGAGGACTTCCTGCTCCAGCCGGGTGGTTCCGGCCCGACCGCGTCCCAATTCGGTCGGAGGAGCCGCCCTCCCCGATCCTCCCTCCCCTCGCTTTTGGGTCCCCCTCCTCCTCAGGGGCCCTCCTCGTCTCTTTCCGTCGAGAAGACCGGCGACGGAGCGTTTCCTCAGCGCTCTCCTTCTTCTTCCCGGGTAGTCCAGCTCGCGTCGTCTCCCTCCCCCGCGGCGGAGTTTGGCACCGACGGACTGGTCCCCGCCGACCGGCATCCCTCCTCCCCTTCTCTCTCCCCGGCCGGCTCCCTCTCCATCCGGCCTCCTCGTGCCTCTTGGCCTCAGGACCTCGTGGTCCTCGTAGATCGCTCCGCAGAGCTGCTCCGGCGGTCACTCTCCGTGGTGGCGCCACCGCTGTGTTGGCCGCCCCCCCCCCCCCCCCCCCCGCCCTCGGAGCCGACCGTGTCCCTCCCCTACCCTCTGTGGTCAAGGGAGTGTCTCCCCTTGCCTTGCCGTCGGCGGCAGCTCCCCTTCGGTGGCCCCGTTTCCCTCCCCCGTAGTACAGCGTCCGGCCGACGCCACCCGCTCCTCGTGTCCCCCGCCGGTGGCGTGTGCAGGCGCGCGGGTGTCCCTTCAGTCTTGTCCCCCCACGTGGGCCTGTAACTTCGGGGGGCGCGAGTCTCGGGCCCCGTGTGTTGACTCCTCGATTGGCGCACCTGTCTAGTTCGTTGAGCCTCTTGGCCTCTCCACAGTTTGCGCAGAGGCTTTCACTTCCCCTACTGTGGGCCACAGCCCTTTGGTGCAGTCTGGGCTTTACTCTTCTGCGCAATCCGTGGCTCCGCTACAGCGCGCTAGCCTTCAGGTCTCCCCCTTTGCGCATGACGTGGGCCCCTCCCACGTGGATGGCTCCGCCCTTCCCCTTGCTCTGGAGGTCCAGCGCAGTGCGGACTCCCCACCCCTTGCGTGTGCATCCTGTGGACCCCCCCTCTTCTCTCTCCCGCGCGCTCTAGTATCCCCGCTGCTCCCCTTGCGCAGTTGGTGGGGGTCCCCCCCCCCGTGGCCGCCCCCGATCTCCCCCTTGCGCAGTTGCAGCAGCGCAGGTTGACCCCCCCTCTCGGGAGCCCCTCCGTGCTTCCCCCGGCCACCTCAGCCGCGGCAGCCGACAGCGGTCAACCTCCCTCCTCTTTCCTTGCCCCCGCGCTACGGATGCGCCCCCCGGATGCTCTCTCGTGGCCCAACGCCGCCTACTCTCGGTTGGGCCTCCCACCCCCGGCCGCTCCCCCGACCCCCTCCGGTAGGGGAGCTCCCTCCCATCCCCTGTGGTCGTCCCCGCCCAGAGTACGTCTTCCGGTGCCCTCTCGGATCATCCCCTGCTGGGTCCGGCCTCGCCCTCCTTTTCCACGGTCGCTGTTGGGGTGGGCTCTCAGTACACTGCTTGTGCCCTCTCCCCGTCCCCCGTCGATGTTATGGTGAACCCTACTTCAGACCCCCTCTCTCACAGGGCCCCAGCCGTTGCTATCCCCTCCTCGAGTGGTGGCCCCCCTGGGCAGGACCCTTCGGCTTCCAGAAACCACCCCCAATACCCTCTCCTTTGCGGACGCCCTTAGGCCTGATCGGATTCGGTCTGGTCCCCTTCCGGCCGCTGAAGTGGTCCTGCCTGACGTCTATCTGACGCCCCCCAGCTGACGGATACCCTATCCGGGTCCCTTTCTCCAGCGAGGAGATCCGCCCCCTCTCTTCCCCCTTCTTCAGAACTTTGGTTCTCAAGTTCGGAGTCGGGTGCCCCAAACCTCTCAATTGTTCGGGAGGCCATCTCCAGATGGGGTCTCGCGGCGACCTACCGGATTGCTCCTCTTGACCCCAAACACCTATTCCTTCATCTTTTCTCTGACCAGGACTACAGTAAAGTATGGTCGAAAGGCACGACCAAAATTAACACTCAGTTTGCCAAAATTATCAAATGGTCTCCGAATTTTAACCCAAAGGTAGATTCGACCATCATCACCTCCTGGATCACCCTCCCAAATCTCTCCCTTATGTGTTTCCCTGCTGCGGCCCTCAAGAGGATAGCCAGCTCTTTCGAGGTCCTTGTCGCCATCGCAGAAGAAACAAGAAACCTCTCTAAATATAACTATGCAAAGATTTGCGTAGAGCTGGACCTCGCTATTGAGCCACCCTCAGAGATAGAGTTAGTACTCGGAGATAAATCATTCAGACAAGCGCTGGTTTACGATAACACCATCATTTTCTGTCAATACTGCCAGATGAGCGGACACTCTCTACCACACTGCTTTCGCGCCCACCCTGAACTCAAGAAACCTGTCCCCAGGAAAGCAGGTAGCCCTGCTGCGGCTCCATCATCCCGCCAAACAACGCGGATCCATCCCAACCCCGCTCCTCCCGCTCAGAGTCCCCAAACACTTCCGCTGATATCTCCGAACATACATCCTCTCTCGTCATCACTATCCTCAATTCCTGCAGGGCATTGGTCTCAGAATCTGCTGTTGTCGCTTCTGAGCTGCAGGACTCTGATCGCCCCTCTCACCCCCAATCCCCCTCTCTTGCCATTACTCTTCATAACTCCTTCGAAGCTCTAGACTTCGATGCGGATGACTGCTCTCCGGAGTCACCCATCCCCGGTGGCCTCCCTAACCCCCCACCTGACATCGCCCCACTCCATAACACCCCCCTCACCCCTCTCTCCATCTCTGTCCCCCCCAAGCCTCCTTCTCCGATTCTTCCAGTGTCCAGTCTTCGGCTGACCTCAGATCGCACTCCATCGGCACGGTAGTCGGGGCTCCGCCCACAGACATTACAGCTTCCCCCCTTCGATCGGCCACCGTTCCTCCTCGCCCGCACTCCCCGCTCTCAGGCAGGTTTTGGCAGGCTCAGCAAGCGGGATTCCTTGATCGAGACAATCCTCTTTGCGCCCTGGCGGAGTGTGAAGACTCTGACATTCCCCTCCCCCCCGGTAGGTACTAGTATTCACCCGAGTGCAGAAAGGTATCTTGAACCTGTCTGCAACAGCCCAGGAAACAACCCTCTCAAGAAAAAGAAGAAATCTAAGAAACAAAGGCAGCGCACGGTGATGACCACGAGATCCGCCGCAAAGCTGCAAACCAACCTTTCCCCCTCCCTTAATGCCTAACATTTTTTCTTGGAATGTCCGAGGCATTGGGAACAAATAGGCTATGAATCGGATAAGCAGCCACACCAAAGCCCATCGGATTGATCTGCTTGTCATTATTGAACCCAAAATTCAACACAAAAGAATGAAAGAAATTCAACTCAAACTGGGCTTCCCTACCGCGATCTCCGGATGTTACGACATTTGCATCTTCTTTCGCCGCTGACTTTCGCTTCGGCATTATAGACGACTCCCCCCAAGCCCTCTCATGTTGGGTCGAACACCCCACCTTCAAGTCCCGCATCTTCCTTTCGGCCATCCATGGTAGCTGCAGCATACCGGAGCGTAAAGTTCTTTAGGAGCTTTTTTCGGGCCCCTTCCTCCCTCACGAAGATCTGCCATGGCTGTGCATCGGAGATTTTAACACGATTTCTTGCAGAGAAGAGAAATCTGGGGGACGTGACCCCCCCCATTCGGCCATGGAGGACTTCAATAATTTTGCCTTAACCGCCCACCTTACCGCCATCCCCTTCCACGGCAATCAGTTCACTTGGTGCAACATGCAAGAAGGCTTGCGTAGGCAATACTCTCGCCTAGATCGCGCCATGATTAACGACAATTGGTCGGATTTGGGCTTGACTAGTAATCTGTCTTATCTGAACTCCACTGAATCGGACCATTCCCCCCCTCCTTCTCGAGATTAACATCTCTCATCATCGCATCAAAAAATCCTTCCGCTTCCTGGACTTCTGGCGCCACCACCCCCAGTTCATGCACATCGTGGAAGAGGCTTGGGCTTCGGTCAATCACCCGGAACCTCTGGTCAGAATTGCTTCCAAACTTAAAGCTACTAGAAAAGCCCTCACGGCCTGGAGCAAAATTGCGTTCGGAGACATTTTCCAGGCCATTAAAGATGCTGAAGACGATGTCACCCGCGCGGAGATCGACTTCGCCCTATTCGGGTCCCAGGAGAGCCGCGCTTCTCTCAACCTAGCCAAGGCCATTCTGAAGTCTAGAATCAGGGTTGAAACTGAATTCTGGAAACAAAAGGCTAGATTAACCTGAGACTTGGAAGGGGACAAGAATTCTGGCCTCTTCCACAAATACGTCAAAGGACGCAGAAGCGCTCTGAAGATTCATCGAATCCGCGATGAAAACGGCCATCTGCTGGACGAGCAGAAGAACATTAGGATGGCAGCCACGAACTATTTCTCCAACATATTTACATGGTCAAAGATGACGATTTCCTGGCCGAGATCCCATCCCTGATTTGCGATAGTGACAATGTTTGCCTCCGCGCTTCCCCCTCTGTCGACGAGATTAAGACCGCGGTGTGGGCCATAAATGCTAACAGCGTACCGGGTCCGGATGGATTCAACGGGGTGTTCTTCCGCACTTGCTGGGACATCATTAAGTCCGACCTTGGGGATGCCACTTCCGTATTTTTCCAAGGAGCCACTTATCCGAAATCTATATCCTCCGCTCACATTATCCTCATTCCCAAGAAAGACAACCCGGACACCTTCAAAGATTTCAGACCGATCAGCCTCTGCACCTTCACCAACAAAATTATCTCTAAAATCATCGCCTCCAGAATGTCGGACATCCTTCCCAGAATCATATCCGAAGAACAAAGCGGCTTCGTCAAAGGTCGCAACATCACAGATAATATCCTTCTGGCACAAGAGATGATCACTTGTATGAAATTTTCGTCCAGGGGGGAATGTTGCCATCAAGCTGGACATGGAAAAAGCTTACGACCGCCTTGACTGGTAGTTCATGATCTGGGTGTTCAGAGCCTTTGGTTTTTCGGAACCAGTTATCGACATCATCTTTAGATCCATCAACAACTCCTGGTTCTCCACCGTCATCAACGGCCAACCTCAGGGTTTCTTCAGAGCTACTCGCGGGGTCAGACAGGGAGACCCTCTCTCCACCACCATTTTCATCATCACGGCGGAAGCTCTGAGCAGAAATCTCAAAATTATGCCGCGATCTCCTGGGTTCCAACACTTTCACACTACGACCGGGTGCCCTCTCATTACTCATCTCGCGTACGCGGACGACATCCTCATTTTCTCCGCCGGCACTATTGGAGCCATTGAGGTGGTGATTAGAACTCTAGCCAATTATACTCGTTGCTCCGGCCAGAAAATCAACAACAGCAAGAGCGTGATCTACACTCATCACAAAGCTGATAGAACTCACTCGACTGTGTTGTCCTCCATGACTTCCTTCTCCACAGCTTATCCCCCTTTTCTCTACTTAGGCTGCCCGTTGGTGTACGGCAGAGCCAACTCTGGGATTTACGATCACTTGGTGGACAAAATTCGACAGAAAATTGTGGGCTGGCACAACGCCACCCTTTCCCCCGGGGGAAGCTTATGCTCATTAAGCACGTCCTTTCCTCCATCCCCATCTACACCCTTGCGGTGTGCTCTCCCCCACCAAAGTTCTCCATTCTATCGAATCCATCCTTGCTAAATTCTTTTGGGGACATCTTGAGGGGAAGAACAAGTATCACTGGGCCAGTTGGGCCACCGTGGCTAAACCTACCGTCGAGGGAGGTTTGGGTTTCTGCAGGCTGGCCCACATGGTCGACGCCCAATCGGCTAAGTTGTGGTAGAAAATTCGCTCTGATAACTCGATCTGGACCAGGTTCATGCGAGCTAGATACTCCAGATTCAGTCACCTAACTGAGGCGTCTGCCAATAACAGATCCTCCGCGTCGTGGCGGCACATCTTACGGGGTCGAAACCTTGTGGAACCTCACTTTCGTTTGACCCTGGGTAATGGGCGTTCGCAGGCTTGCAATAAACGCTGGTTGGGAGACGATATCATCAGGCCCAACGCTCTTACCCCACCGAAGTGCGAGATCAGAGACTTATGGGATGAGAACGCGTCCGGGTGGGATTGGAACAAGGTTCATGATTGGCTTGGCCCAGCGGCTTTGGCGCGCCTGGCAGCCTCACATTTGTCGATCAAGGACGCAGAGGATGTGCTCAGTTGGTCACCCAATCCGGGTGGCGTCTTCACCCTTGCTTCTGCCAGAGCCATCATCAGAGGCATCGAAGTCACGACCTCCCCTTCCGCCAAGTTTTGGCACACGTGCATTCCAGTCAAATGGTCCATTCTCATCTGGCGTGCCGCGCGTCAAAAACTCCCCACGGATGATGCCGTCAAATCTTTCGGCTACTGTCTGGCGTCCAAATGCCACTGCTGTGTAGATCCCCATCAGGAATCTGCCGTTCACGTCCTCCTCTGTGGGGATTCTGCCTCTTGTATTTGGATACAGCTTCAACACAGGTACAAAATGGCCCCTATGAACGGGGGCATCAACGATCTGCTGGCTAGCTGGAACACTTCTCACGGGCATCAGATCGTCGCTGCCGTCGCTTTTTGGGTATTATGGAAGAACAGAAACAAATTCAGATTTGAAGGGCGCTAATTCCCACTACAGCAATTGTACAGGGAGGTGGTTCGGCAAATATTCAAGAGAAGGAGGTGTTGCACCCACACCTCAAAACAGTTTTGGGACGTCCTGGATTTCTGACAGGGGCCGGGGCACGGGTCCTTTGGGACCTTGCTTTGCCCGCCTAACTTTCTGATGCTCGGTTCCAGTACCGTTTTGTGGGCAACCCCTTTTTTTCTCTCTTTGTTTTTGTGGATTTTCGCGCTTGGCGCGCTTACTTGTATAGGCTAAGGCATTTTGCGCCTATCTTTCAATAAAGGTTTTCTTTCCCAAAAAAAAAAAAGAATATATATATATATATATATATATATATATATATATATATATATATATATATATATATATATATATATATATTAGGTATATAAGAAGAAAAAAAAAATATATATATATATATTAGGTATATATTTATATATATATATATAATATATATATATAATATATATATATATATATATATATATATATATATATATATATTTATATATTAGGTATATCCTATAGAGTAACCATTTACATATCCTATTGGTGATATATATACTCAGCTAGATAGGAAATTACCTATTGTCTTAGAGTAGGTACTATATTACCTATAACTCGGTAATGCCACTACCTTAGATACCTAGACAATATCCTAAAACCTTAGCTAATATAGGTATCCTATAACTAGGCTAATAGGTAATCTCCTATAACCTTAGGTTGATAGGTAACTAACCTAGACTATATAGGTAGACCCCTACTTAGATAATCCCTAAGCTTAACCTCTAAGCTAACATACTAGGATACTAGGATACTAACTCTAGTGACTCAAGATACTAACTAAACATAATACCAAAAGCCAATGGCCTATGGCCAAACTCTCAACTTACTGACACCAACTTAATATTCTAACATCCTAATACACATATCCTAATCATGAACCAACAACAACTAACTAAATCACGTCTAACATTATATTCACTCAACCCAAGCCATAAAGCCAACCCACTGTTACTATGTTGTGGGTATTTCTTATGCTATTGCTGCTGCTACAAATGCTGCTGCTGCTGCAGCTGCTACTACTGTAGCTTGCTGTTGTTGCTGCTCATATGCTGCTGCAAAAGAAAGCAATCACAAAACCAAGCAATGCTAGGCTGCAAAAGGCAAAGCCAATGCTAAGTGCCTCTGATACAGAACCACTGACCCAAGGCCAATATCCGATACCAAGCCACAGGCCCAAGCCAAGTAGCACGACCCCATCCTCTGCTGTGCACAAGTAAAACTAACTCTCTCCCTTTCCAAATGGACTGACACACGCACACAAAATGGATCACTGATACACAAGTATCCCTCACATCCATTCTCTCAAACACACATTCTAATATACCAAATGACATCTAAACTAACTTACAAATTGATACCAAACTCCTATTACACTAGGGTACTCTCACATGTCACTGGTTCACACGAGCACTCACACTCATTGTTGTAGTGTTCCCCCCCCCCCCCCCGACTGATAAGCCCTATGGCCAAGGCTAAGGCCAAAATCAAGGCCATTTTCTATTAGCCAACTCTGATACCAGACTCTACTGATGCACATATGAACCCCAAACCTCTGCACACTGTTCTGCCACCAATGTCCAATAGCAGTGAACAGGTCCATCTTAAAACAACTCACACGCACACATCCTATCAAGCCTATGGCCTCAAGCCATGGCCAATGGCCTTGCTAACCCCTGCAGCCCACAGCACATGGCCAAAATCCTGTCCCAACTGCTCGAGCAGTGAACCACAGCTCCTTCTTAACAGCACACACATCCTACACTTTAACATACAATGTATGTAGAACATGTGGCTCCAAAATATACATATATATATATATATATATATATATATATATATATATATATATATATATATATATATATATATATATATATATATATAGCAAAAATATATATATATATATAGCAATCATTAGGAAAATCATTTAGAGAACCTAAACAATGATTAACCTACCCAAATGTAGCACCAAAACTGAAAAGAAAACTCAAAATAGCCTATATGGCATTTCACCAAACACTTGGGGACTCTCCTCGAATTTCTCCATGGAGGGTTCAAAAACCCAAAATAAAATACACAAAAACGATGTCTATAGCTTTGCTCACCTCCCTATGGGTACCCCTAACCAAAGTAAGTGTTCCTACAAGGTGTCATACATAAAAAATGATCTAAAACTATGAGAAAGTAAGGTTTTACCTATTGGGTGGTCGAAATCCAAATAAAATCTCTTACGAAATCCTCTTGTGTCAAGTTAGACACAATTTCCTCCTCCTTAGACACTTCTGTTAGGGTTATATACTAAAAGCATCACTTTTTTAGTAACCTTATTTCCTTAAATTTTGAATGAGAATCATATGGGCAAATGTTTACATATTGTATTTGTTGCAAGTGTTAATACAAATGTCTTATATTCTATATTGTAGATAATATGGTGTGTGGTGTCACACAGAAGATCATATTATCAGTTTCCTATGGAGTATATAAATAGTTCACAACCTAGATGGACTTGGACAATCTATTGGAAAGGTTGTAGTGTAATCTGGTATTAGTCTATCTTGACTATAGGTTTACACTAGTACACTTTGTGTGTATTGAACAGGACCACTTGAGGTCGTTCTTTTTGTACTGACTACATAAGAGAACAAATACCTCTGTTATTATGGATGCTTGTGCTCTTAACCCGGATATAATAACGGACATGTATATACAGTGTACATTATTTTGACTCATAAAAGAGTAAGATTCATTATGGATCGACAACCTCTATGAATTGGGTAATAATATTGTATATATGATGGAATGTTGATTATAAATGGAATCCATGTCCCGATACATCGGGTTGATGATGTCCCCTTAAGGAGCTCATAAGGATTGTCATGTAAACCCTGCAGGTGGATTATATCCGACATGACCAATAAAGATGAGCGGTACTACTTAAGGATAAAAGATGTCAAATTAATATAGTTGTCAGTAACTTAATTTGATCGACGGACATACGATATCTTAATATGGGGAGCCAAACGAGCATATAATAAAAGGAGCCCACAAACATAATTTGGGATTAGGGAGGTAGTGCAACAATAGCTTATTAGTGGACCGAGCTATTATTAATGGACCTGGATTGTGTGTTCGGACTGAACACGGGATATCCAGATCCGTTAGGAGGCCTAACCCTAATTTCTCCTCATGGTCCCTGCCGTAGCCTATATATATCCTCTATTTTCTGGCCACCATATTACCGATCAGAAATCTAAAATTTTCTCTAAATTCGTGATTCACGTAAGGAGAGAAAGAGAGGGCTGCCAAGGAGAAAAAAAGGTTGGAAGATCATCGCCCACACGACGTCCAACTCGAGGAAGGAATACGTGCAGAAGATCTTGGGGTCGTCCGCTCGAGATTGCCAGAAATTACTTGTCTCCTTTCCGTCGCAGGTATAATTCGTGAACCCTAGTTTTTGCCTATGAAGGGTTAGAACATGTATTAGATCTGTTTAACTTTCTATCGATCAATACGCACACCAAAGGAAGGGTCCTAGAAATCCCTAGTTCCATCAATTGGTATCAGAGCCACTTTGGATCTACGTATTGATTGATACGTCCATGTTGTCCAATAAAACCTGCGCTGTGTAATAGTCGGTAGATGTAGATCTGTTCTAACTCGGTTTTACAGGCATCTTAGATCCAACTATTATGGTCCAATGCATGTTTTTGATTGTGTTGTTTAAACCACGGATATGTCGTGGATGTTGTTGTTGCTGTGGATGTAATTAAAATTACGAGGGTTGATCGTGCTTATTATTTTAATTTTGTAATCTAGATTATGTATGAACTCCTTCGGGAGGCATAGGATTGATGTAATTTTAATTATTTTTATGAATCGTGATGGCGGTGGTGGCTGTTTCTGACGTCGGACGAGATGCTGGTTTTAAGCAGTCAAGAGGCAGACAGATGATTTTCGATGAAGGAATCGACAGCCAAAACCTTAAAAAAAATTATGGTGCATTCGGATAGTTGAGTACGGAGCAGCAAAGATGACCATAATAGTTGGATATTTTCTCTTATTTTTTCATTTTGCTTTTTCTGATTATACATGTTTATTATTGTATGGTTGTTTTTTTTTTGAAAAACCAAACCTACATTAATAATGGAGAACATGGACTTAATATCAACTAGTAGAAAAACCCTCATTGTTAAATAACTAAGTGGGAGAGGATATTTATTTAGTTTAAATCCTAAGGTTTACATTACTGGTTTGTAGATGATGTAATTATACTTGCGTGTTGGCTATAGTGCTTTCCTCCATATCGGATGAGTATAATTATGGATCACCAGTACAAACTTTTTAGGGATAATTGTAGAAAGTTACCTAGTATGTGTTCACTTCTCCATCTGGAGAACTCATTACAAGGTAATGGACTTAGTATTAAGTAATGGTATACACTTAGATACAAATAATGGTATCATCCCCATCGGAGTCACTGCTATTATTTGTATGACTAGAGCAAGACCAGCATATTAATTTTATTTGTCATAAAGTTATGTTGACATGATAGTAAAATTAATAAGAAAAATCTACTTGAATAAAGTTGAATTTGTATACGTCCACACTATCGTGGCATGCTAAATTCATGGTGTTCAAGGTGTTGGTAAATTTTTTATTATTGTTTTGAGAGAATCAATATTTAGTTAATTTAAAAAGTTTTTTTTGCCCTACATAATTTTATTTATGTGATTCTCAGAATTTCAAAAATAGGCTCTTTCAGTCCACTTATGGTGATTCTTAAAGAAAACAAACTTACAGGACCTAATTATATTGACTGAAAACGTAATTTGGATATTGTTCTGACTGCTGAGGAGTATAAATATGTACTTGTTGAGGAATGCCCACTAAGCCTGATGCTAACTCTGATGAAGAGGTCAATGAGGCTTATAAGAAGTGGAAAAAGGCAGATAAGATGGTACGGTGTTATATTCTGGCATCTATGTCAAATGTACTGCAACATCAGCATCAGGTATTGGCCACTGCTTATGACATGATGTATAACCTCAAGGAACTCTTCGAACATCAGAGTAGAACAGCTAGGCAGTTTGCTATGAAATGTTTGATGAATACAAAAATGGCTGAGGGTACACCAGTAAGGGATCATATTCTCAAGATGATGGGTCTGTAATGTCCTAATATTCGTGATACGTATTTAGTATACGTATACGGGTTTTGGACCCATATTTTATTCAGTCATGATTAGTTATCTTGGTTTATTTTGTATTGACTTGGTTTTATTGGCATTGATAGTTTAAATGATTTTTAATGGTTCATTGGTTTATTTTTGGATTAGTGAGGCTTGGTTTATTTCATAATTCAATTGGTTTAAATTGCTGAAGAGAGAGAGTTTATTGGCCTTGACTTGGTTCACCTTGGTTTATCTTGGCTTGGTTTATTCCTGGGTTGGTTCGACTTGGTTTGGTTTACTTGGTTCATTATGAACCATAGGGGTGAACCCCTACCTACCACCACCATCCCCATTTATTAACCCCTTCTCCTTTCTCTCTCTTCATTAATCATCTTCTTCCTTATTTACTTCCTTACCTAGCAGAGAGAGGGAGAGAGGTCTAGGCAAGTGCAACTTGCTTCATGAAGGAACTCTAATTTTATTGCTTCATTCTCTTCCTTACAGCCTTTTAACTTACTTTAGTACTTGGCATTTCTACTTTCTATGGCTAGATTCTTGTAGATCTAAGTTTATACTATTTTCGGATTTCTTGGGTTTTGATCTATTTAATCTTGTTTTTATCAAGTTTTAATAGTTCCATGTTGTAGAGCATTTCGTTCTGCCCTATTTTGACCTATGGAAGTTCGGATTTAGACTCTGGATGAAAGGTTTATGGAGCTTGGGAGCCATGGCTTGAAGAGTTCTTCTCTTCGGAAGGATGGAGAAGAAGAACTGTTCACAGCCGCATGAACTTAGCCGCATAGTCTTTATGCGGCAAGTTTTCTTCCTACCGCATAAGCCTTGCTGCACTGTTTAGTCGCATGGCCTATGGCGCAGGGACTAACTCCTCAGTCGTATAAAGGTTTAATCCTCGACCGCATGAACTTTCAATCCCAGCCGCATGACTTAGGACCATTATTTTAGCCGCATGTGACTTAACTCGGGCCGCATGGACTTGATTGGTTATTTTAGCCGCATGAACCCTTGTTTGAATCCTAGTCGCATGAAGATCCGCCCATTTCCAGCCGCATTGGACTGGGCCGCATGAACTCAACGCTCGCGAGCCGCATAGAGCGCAGTTTTCCAGCCGCATGGGTTTGCTTCCCTTAACCGCATAGTCATTGCTCCCCGCAGTCGCATAGGTTGCTCATCCCCGGCCGTATGTACTTGATTGGTCAGCCAGCCGCATGGACCCATTCCCCGACAGCCGTATGAGTTCTCTATCCTCCTGACCGCATATGTCTTGCCTTTCTCAGCCGCATGACTGAGTGGATCTCTGAGCCGCATATGACTGATACCCATTTGACCGCATAAACCCTTTCCTTTTAGCCGCATGCACCTGACCCTATTAGCCGCATGGGCTTGTTCTCTTTCCAGCCGCATGAGAGCATTCCTGGCCACATATGCTTGAGCCGCATGGTTCTCCAAATACCCGGTGTACTATTATTTATTATTATTTCCCATGTCTTGTAACCCCTATGGTATATTTTTACGTCTATTTTATATCCTTACGTCTTTTGTCCTGAACTTGATAAATCACGATCTGATTGATATGATTGAAATGACAATTGTACATGACACGGTGTGACAAGTAAACATGACATAACCTGATAGTGGCCCGTCGTGGCGCACTCTTGACCAGTACACTTGACATGATAACCTGACATGATATATCTGATAAGCTGTTGCGACGGCTACCTGACATGACATGACATGACCTGTATAATTAATCCAGACAATGTGGGTGATTGTGCTTGTACAAATAATCCAGTCCTGTCTTGCATCATGTCTAGGAGGGGACTCCTGAGTACCACGGTCAGGAGTACCTACTGAAATGGACTAAGATTAATAACTAGTATAATTTACTAGACATGAAGAGATGTTCCCCAGTTACAGGCGATCCCGTTATCCCGGCCGTAAATGTTTGGACTTGTAGCCTGCCGACGAGTAGGGCACATTTCCAGTCCACTGTTATGTGGGGCACCCACCATTGTCACTTAAATGATTGAACTCTATTGTCACTCTAATGTATTGAACTCTTTGAATTATCACTATAATGTTCGCCTGGATAACCTGGATAGCTGCAGGGCCTGTGACTACTTGGAGCATCTCATTGCATCTTGCTAGTAACTAGGATTGTGATAACCCTAGTTAGTTAATGTAGAAAGCCGTAGGCAGTGATTGGCCGTGATTGCTTGGATGGAGTCTAGTCTAGTATAGTATTGAAAGATTGTACCAGAATGATTGAATAATTGTCACTCCAGATTGTTACTATAACGATTGTACTCTATTATCACTCTAGCGTATTGCACTCTTCATTGTCACTTTTATCATTGTACTCTCTCCTTTTCACCTTAATGATTGGCACTTTTAGCAATAAATGATCAGAGACTAAGTTCTGTTCAGGCGAAGGGTTACAATCTCGGTCCTTGTTTGGTTTAAGGATTGTAACCTACTTCCGGAATAGTACCTTCGTCTTCTCTTCATATATTGTCCAGCTATATTTTATTTAGCATGATTCTCCAGTTATCGTATGTCAATGATGCTTCACTTAATTATTTTCTCTGATTTGGATAAGTGTATTGGTAGTGCACAAACCTCAATCTGTGTTACTTATTATTGTTTTCTTATGTATTGAATGATAATGATTTGTTGGTTTTAGTTCTTAAGTGAAGTCCTCATTTGTGGCACTTGCTCTTTCTGGGATCTAACCCAGCTGGTTTTGTATGGCCAGATACCGGAGCAGCACCAAAGGATCTCCCTGCTTTCCAGTCCGATGGTGGTCACCAGGCGTAACCAGGGCATCGAGTGGGTTTCTTTTGTTCTCCCACTGTAATATTGTAAATTATTCTTTTGAGGCGTTTAGCCGACGAGCAAGTGTTAGCTCGATTATACTTACTTATTGTCTGCCTACGGGCTGTAACATGATTGACAAGCCCCGGGGGTTGATCATGTATGACTGAACTCCTGCTAGTCCTCACATTTTGTACGACTAGCTTCATGATCATTCCGAATATATAATGTATGGGATGCCTTACTATTGTGTATTTGGTAGTCTGCCATCTTGTAACTATTATTAGTTGGTTGAGATTGAGACAATAGGCTATTTTATGACCTTAAGAGACTGATGGATTGTAGTGAAACCCTCACATATCTAGACAGCCGTGACCGTATAGCGGTGTGGATTCCATTCCATTATACGTAGCTGGCTATGTCTGCCCCCGCTCTCCAGTATTCTGGTTGTGGGGCATGACAGGGTCATCTGAATGAGATAGAGATCCTTGGAGCTGAAATCGATAGGGAATCCCAGGTCGATATCATTCTCGGGACTCTGCCTAAAAGTTTTGACAATTTCTGCCTTAATTACAACATGAACAAAAGGTTGTATAGTTTGGCAGAACTTGCAAAAGAGCTACAGGATGCTGAATCTCTCTTTAGGCAGAGTGGTCATGTTTTTGTTTCTGAAAAGGCTTCTACTTCTAAGCCAAAAGGCGATAAGAAGAAGAATAACATTCAGAAACAGGCAAACTCAGCAAAGAAGGGCATGGGACCTCAAGGCGCGATAAAAAAGCCGAATGGCAAATGTTTCAAGTGCAAAGGGTCAGGACATTGGAAGACTAATTGTCCACTTCTCAAACAATGGAACAAAGAAGGTATATCTCATTTACTAGTAGTTGAAACATGTTTAACGGTGTTACCTACCGGCACCTAGTGTGTAGATACAGAAGCCACTAATCATGTCTGCAATACATTGCAGGGGTTCCAAGAAACCAGACGGCTCAGTGATGGAGAGATATGCTTGTTCATGGATGATGCTACAAAAGTATCGGTCGTTGCATTAAGAGATGTTACTTTATCTTTTGGTAGAAATAAGTCCTTGACATTGAGAGATTGTCTTTATGCACCTTCACTTAGAAGGAATTTAGTTTCTGTTTCTATGTTACTCAAGGATGGATATTCAGTTTATTTTAATGACAATATTGTTATTAGAAAGAATAAACATTTTATCTGTTCTGGTGCATTGGTTGATAATTTGTATGTCATTAATCCTATTTCGCCCATAATACAACTTATGGAAATGAATAGTATGTCATCTAACTTAAATAAGAGAAAAGAACCTTCTTGTATGAACCAAACATATCTTTGGCACTTGCGATTGGGGCATATTAACCTAACAAGGATTCAAAGACTGGTTGAAGATGGACCTTTGAGTTCATTGGAAGTGGAGGCACTACCAGTCTGTGAATCCTGCTTGGAAGGTAAAATGACCAAAAGGCCTTTTACGGCAAATGGGTATAGGGCCAAAGATGTGTTGGAATTGGTTCATTCTGATTTGTGTGGATCCATGACTATCCAAGCTAGAGGTGGCTTTAAATATTTTGTCACATTTATTGACGATTATTTAAGGTATGTATACATTTATTTGATGCGACGTAAGTCTGAGTGCTTTGAGAAATTCAAAGAGTACAAGGCTGAAATGGAGAAACGTCATAAAAATGTATCAAGTCATTATGATCAGATTGTGGTGGCGAGTACCTCTTTGGAGAGTTTAAGGATTATTTATCAGAGGCTGGGATTGCATCCCAATTGACTGTACCTGGAACACCCCAGCAGAATGGTGTAGCCGAAAGAAGGATTAGAACTCTTATGGAGATGGTTAGATCAATGATGAGTTATTCGGATTTGTCAGATTCATTTTGGGGATATGCCTTAGAAACTGTAGCTTATATTTTGAACTTGGTTCCTTCTAAGTCAGTACCTCTTACTCCCACAGTGCTGTGGATTGGGCGTAAGCCTAGTCTGAAACATGTTCGCATTTGGGGTAGTCCAGCACATGTGCTGAATGGTAAAGCAGATAAGTTGAAATCTCGTACAGAAGTACGCTTGTTTGTAGGCTATCCAAGAGGAATGAAAGGAGGTTTATTTTATAGTCCTAAGGATCATAAGGTTATTGTTAGCACCGATGCCCGATTCTTAGAGGAAGACTATGTGATGAACCATAAACCACAAGTAGAGTTGTTCTAGAAGAACTGAGACGTGAGACACCAAGTACTTCAGTACCAACAGTACAAGAGGATGAACCACAAATAACTGCATAACGTGTCACAAATGTTACACCACAACCGATAGTGCCTCGTCGTAGTGGGAGGGTTGTGATACAACCTGATAGATATATGTTCTTGGGAGAGTCGTCAGACTTCGTCCCTGAGGAACAAGATTATGATACCTGTACCTACAATAAAGCACTCCAAAATAAAGATACAGAGTCTTGGCAAAAAGTAATGATATCTGAAATAGAATCTATGGATTCTAATCAGGTCTGGGAGCTTGTAGAACCACCCATTGGTGTAAAAGCCATTGGATACAAGTGGGTCTATAAGAGAAAAAGAGGATCAGACGGTAAGGTTGAAACCTTTAAAGCTCGGCTTGTAGCAAAAGGTTTTACTCAAAGAGAGGGTATCGATTATGAGGAAACCTTTTCTCTTGTAGCCATGCTTAAGTCTATCCAGATTCTTTTATCTATTGCAGCTCATCTCGATTATAAGATTTGGCAAATGGATGTCAAGACAGCTTTCCTTAATGGAAGTCTTGAGGAAGACATCTATATGAAGCAACCAGACGGGTTCATTGAAAAGGGCCAGGAGCATCTTGTTTGTAAGCTCAAGAAGTCTATTTATGGACTTAAGCAAGCTTCCAGTCTTGGAATATATGTTTTGATCAGGTGATAAAATCCTATGGATTTGATCAATGTCAGGATGAATCATGTGTATACAAAAAGTATGACGGAAACGTGGTGGTGTTCCTAGTACTTTATGTGGATGACATCTTGCTCATTGGAAACAATGTGAATGTGTTATCTGATGTAAGGGTATGGTTATTCAAACAGTTTGATATGAATGACTTGGGAGAAGTAGGTCACATCCGTGGGATCAAAGTTCTACGAGATCGTAAGAAAAGGATGTTGGGCTTATCCCAAGCTTCCTATATCGATACTGTACTAACCATTTTAGTATGCAAAATTCTAAGAAAGGTTTCTTACCTTTTAGACATAGAATTGCTCTATCAAAGGAACAGTGTCCGAGGACACCTAAAGAGGTAGAGAACATGAAGACAGTTCCTTATTCTAGCTTAATATATGCAATGCTATGTACGAGACCAGACATCTGCTTTGCCGTAGGTATGGTCAGCAGATATCAGTCAAACCCAGGATAAGAGCACTGGACTGCCGTAAAGCATATTTTGAAGTACCTGAAAAGGACTAAAGAGTATATGCTAGTTTACTAGGTAGATAGTTTAGTTCCCTTGGGGTATACAGACTCAGATTTTCAGTCAGATAGGGATTCCAGGATATCTACCTCAGGTTTTGTGTTTACTTTGGGAGGTGGAGCCATTGTGTGGAGGAGTATCAAGCAAAAATGTATTGCTGATTCTACCATGGAAGCTGAGTATGTGGCAGCCTCTGAGGCAGCCAAAGAAGCGGTTTGGCTCAGAAACTTTCTGTTGGACTTGGATGTGGTACCTAGTTTGCCTAAGTCTATTACACTTTATTGTGATAATAGTGGTGCAGTTGCAAACTCGAAGGAACCACGAGCTCATAAGACTGACAAACACATTGAGCGCAAGTACCACCTGATACGAGATTTCGTAAAGAATGGAAAAGTTGCTGTGATCAAGATAGCATCAGCCGACAACCTAGCTGATCCCTTTACAAAGAGCTTACCAGCTAAGGCTTTTGATAGTCATGTTGAGAGAATGGGAGTCAGATGTGTAGCAGCATGGCTTTAAGTATAAGTGGGAGATTTGTAACAGTATACTGAAAAGTAATGCTTTGAGTATAAGTGGGAGATTGTTAGGGTTATATACTAAAAGCATCACTTTTTTAGTAACCTTATTTCCTTAAATTTTGAATGAGAATCATATGGGCAAATATTTGCATATTGTATTTGTTGCAAGTGTTAATGCAAATATCTGATATTTTATATTGTAGATAATATGGTGTGTGGTGTCACACAGAAAATCATATTATCAGTTTCCTATGGAGTATATAAATAGTTCACAACCTAGATGGACTTGGACAATCTATTGGAAAGGTTGTAGTGTAATCTGGTGTTAGTCTATCTTGACTATATGTTTACACTAGTACACTTTGTGTGTATTGAACAGGACCACTTGAGGTTGTTCTCTTTGTACTGACTACATAAGAGAACAAACACCTCTGTTATTATGGATGCTTGTGCTCTTAACCCGGCTATAATAATGGACATATATATGCAGTGTGCATTATTTTGACTCATAAAAGAGTGAGATTCATTATGGATCGACAACCTCTATGAATTGGGTAATAACATTGTATATATGATGGGCTGTTGATTATAAATAGAATCCATGTCCCTGATACATCGGGTTGATGACGTCCCCTTAAGGAGCTCATAAGGATTGTCATGTAAACCCTATAGGTGGATTATATCCGACATGACAAATAAAGTTGAGCGGTACTACTTAAGGATAAAGATGTTGAATCAATATAGTTGTCAGTAACTTAATTTGATCGACGGACATACGATATCTTAACATAGGGAACCAAACGAGCATATAATAAAAGGAGCCCACAAACAAAATTTGGGATTAGGGAGGTAGTGCAACAATAGCTTATTAGTGAACCGAGCTATTGTTAATGGGCCTGGATTGTGTGTTCGGGCTGAACACGGGATATCCAGATCCGTTAGGAGGCCTAACCCTAATTTCTCCTCATGGTCCCTGCCGTAGCTTATATATATCCTCTATTCTCTGGCCGCCATATTACCGATCAGAAATCTGAAATTTTCTCTAAATTTGTGATTCACGTAAGGAGAGAAAGAGAGGGCTGCCAAGGAGAAGAAAAGGTTGGGAGATCGTCGCCCACACGACGTCCAACTCGAGGAAGGAATACGTGCAGAAGATCTTGGGGTCGTCCGCTCGAGATTGCCAGGAATTACTTGTCTCCTTTCTGTCGCAGGTATAATTTGTGAACCCTAGTTTTCGCCTATGAAGGGTTAGAACACGTATTAGATCTGTTTAACTTTCTATCGATCAATACGCACACCAAAGGAAGGGTCCTGGGAATCCCCAGTTCCATCAACTTCCCCACGAGCTCCTTGGATCTCCAAGCTCCTAAACTTGAAGAATGAAGGTTTTGGAGGAGTTTGGAAGAATTTGGGAGAGTTTGGATGGTAGAAAAGAAAGGAAATGGGAAGGGGCTCTTCTAGGGTTTTGTAGAGGATTAAAAATGAAGAAGATGATGAATTAATACACTAAATAGTTCAGCCAAGAAAAGAAGCCCTAATCCCTTCCTAAAAAGTCCAATTTACCCTCTCAAGTCATCATGAAGCATCTCCTAATAAAGGGTTAATGGTGCACTAAGTGTGGAGTTCAAACCTAGTCTAAACCAAGTCTAACATGACTTAAATGAAGTTAATTGTGTTCATCCTAGGTTGTAGGCTCAAATGGTCGTGTCTAGTCTAATTGGGTTCACAAGTTAAGGTTCAATTAGTAGGCTAAACTAACAATGAATGAACCTTCTCACTAAAAGACATAAATAATATTCAAGTAATATAAATAATACAAATTGACAAAAAATATCCCTATTTTTGAAATGTGGTAGTGACACCAATGCTTTCCTTTTCCCGAGCCAGGGTCTCGGTGCGAAGGATCTCCTTCTGGTCCTCAGACTTGACTAGGTCACTCTCAGCAAGGGCCATGGTCTCTTCTATCTTCTGGATCTGCTCCCGGAGGACCTTGTACTGATCCTCCACGGCTGCACGATGACAAAACGAAGCCTCTTTGGCATCGGACACTTCTTCAATCTCGGACTCAACTTTGGCAAGCCGATCAGTTAGTACCCGACGCTTTTGCTCGTACTGAGATGCCTCGGAGACCATCTTCTCTAACTCTGCAGTGGCTAGTGTCGGAAGACCATGCTCCAGATTCTGGAGCTCCAAGGCAGCGGCTTCCAATTCAGCCAATAGATCTTCTATGGCATCGGCCTTAGCCTCACACTCCGGATAGTCGTGCAGGCCACCAACTGGGCCTCCACTATATTTTGGACCCGTCTGAAAGATTGATTGCTTCATAAAACAACCTTTATGCCAGGCATCAATGCATGACGAATTGTGTTCAGCATGAGAATGGTATAGTATGCATTATCAGCCAAACTCATAGGGGTTATCAGAGATGCTGCAACAGAAGGCCTCGTGAGCAAAGCAGCAGTCAGCACACGCCTAGGTACCGCAACCAAAACAGATGACGCAGCGACCATTACATAAATTGTGGGAAGCACGGAGACAGTAAAAGTCGACATTGTCTGACATGCAGCTAGCTCCTCAGCAGGCTTCTTCCAGTTTCTTCAAACGCATCTGCAGTTAGAACCATGCGAACTGGAGTTTGAGCCATCTTAGCAGTCGACTTCTCAGCAATCACGGTGGCCGATTCCTCAGTAGTCTCCTGAACCCGCACTCTAGTAGCAGGCTCGTTGGCAGTTTGCCCGACCAGTTCTTCAATGGCCTCCATGGCCGGATTCTTGATAATAATACCAGTAGGCTCACCAGCGGTACTGTCATCAACCATCATCCCTATGGCTACCTCTCCTGGGACCTCAATCACCGGTTCGTTAATTGCCAGGTCAACTCGTGCTACGTTGAAATCATCAGTCATCTCCTCGAGGCCAGATCAGCCAACTCTTCGATCGCCTCCTTGACTGCCATTCGAATAATCTTGTCAACCCACTGTTTAACAGTTATTTTTGCTTACCCTTCAATATCCTGACAGGACAATTCTTCGACAGCCTGTCCTGTCGACCCCTCAAAGGGATCGTCGACCAATCGTCGAGACAGATCCTCTAGATTTACCAAAGGCGGCTCCTTGGCTGGATGATCCTCCTCTTCTCCTGGCGCAGCGAGACTATCCTCTATATTTCTCTCAACATGGGGAGAAGGTACGAGGGGAGGATCTTGAGTAATCCCTTCAATATCTACATTCCCTTGGCCCATCACGGGTATGGACTCCAGAGTCCCACACTCGGATGCCACCGCGTCGACCTCAGGTACCTCTACGGGTCCATCCTTAATCGTCCCCGTAAAAGCTTCCTGCCGGAGCGAAGCCAATGGCTCCAAAGAGCCTCGAGTCTCATACTCAAAATAAGTAGGAGGAGGAACATCTTTCGGGTCAGCAGTTTCATCAGCTACGGTCTCCCCCTCAACTTGAGATACCGTCGGGGTAGGCTCCTCTGGAAAGTCCCTGAGTCTTTCAGACCATGTGGGCCCCGCCTACACAAACAAAACGTGTCACGACCCGCACCCTAGAGTAAGGGCACGAGACGTGGGTACGTCCAGCCTACGCCGCAGTGTCGGTAGTAGAACGCTGTCCTAGGTCACAACAACTAACAATTAAAGGTAATAACAGTTATACTCCCCGAATGGGGGTGACATAACAGAAATATAACTTAACCACAGCTAAGGTAGAACAGGTAAGATAGATTGATAATGAAAGATAAAATATCCAGAACAGAGAATCACAGAGATACAATCCAGAATTCTAAGTGTCTAAAATAATACACATCTCAGAATATCTCAAAATTTAATACAGTGATCCAAAATAGTAAGACAATCCTAAACTAATGGAGTGTCGTCTACTGCTAATGGATCCTGCTGCTGGTCCAAGTCCAGGCACTCATCTAGTATGGCACCGTAGTAAGTAGGGCAGAACGCCTCAGCCTCGTCCTCTGTAATATTTCAACAGGTCTAGTCAGGACGGGAACGAGCACATATCTCTCAAACAGTTCATAGCAGGTTAGAAAATAAATCAGGCAATAGAGTAAAATACAGGAAGTGCTGAATGGAAGTACAAGTAAACAGGAGATATTTTGTAACTGAAAGTAATACATGATAGTAGAGACTGTAACTGGCTACGTGATTTAGAGCACAATGGTTATGTAAACGGCTTGGGGGCACATGAATACAAATAAGGAGGCATGAATACAGCTACTAGGGATAGTGATCACATAACCAATTCTACTCACCCCGCCCCAATCAATACACAAGGATCCATTCAAGTTATGTCATAAGCACATGAATACAACTAAGATACGTGAACTCATGTAATGAGTAGTACATGAGGCACATGATAAGCACATGAAAGCACATGAGAACATGTAAAAACATGAACTAGTACGAGTACAAGGAGTACCTGATGCACATGATAAAGTACATGAACATGAAATACCCGATGCACCCGTAGAGGGATAACATCTCAGGAAGGGATCCATATAGTACTAATCCGTGAAGATATGTCAGCATCATGTAGAGTAATCTAGAGCATAAATAGTCCATACAGGTATGAAAAGATCAGAGAATGTACTCGCCTGCTAACTGAATGTCCGAGATGAAAGTACTGTCCGAGGAGTGGTGTCTAGCTCCTATTTAGAACAGTACAAGTCACAATAAGTCCAAATAGAAATGTAATGCACTACAATGCGTTCTACATGAATCTAGGTCAATCTAGACCAAAGTCAACTCTTGGTCAACTCTGGTCAACCCTAGAAGTCAAACTAGGTCAACCAAGCCAAACCTAAGTCAAACTAGTCTAATCTAGGTCTAGCAAGTTTTTCTAAGTTCTAACAAGTCTACTCTAGGTTCCACTAGGCATACCATGCCTAAACATACCAATCACATAATATCATATACAATACATTATGTCATTTGGTATCCCATGCTCTATGACATATCATCTCACAACATCCTATATATCATGACATGTCATATCCCATATATATATATATATATTATATATATATATATATATATATATATATTATAATATATATATATATATATATATATATACATTCATTTTCATACATTCCTATATATAACTAATATGTATAGGTACAAAACTATGATATATTATAGGTTACAAGTATATATAACAATGCACAAATTATATATCTATAGGGATTAGAGAGGGGACACATGAGTATTAGATGTGTGAGTGTGTCATAGACTAGGCATGTGTGTGTGAGATATCACAAGAGTGTGTGTAATGCTCAAAGTGAAACTGGAAATAATAGGGGATGTAAATCCTGAAATCAGGAGAATGGGTGTGTGTGTATATGGCAGTGTATAGGAGAGGAAAGAAATTCAGTTTGCAATACAAAACAATACCCCCCCCCCAATCTCAATTAACAGTGCAACCAAGAACTCAGGTTTACACATTCAAATGTAGGGAAAAATCTCAAGTTTTATGTTGCACAGGAAAACCAATTCAGGTTTCAGCCATATATCATACAGTTCAGGAATTTAAGGGCCTAACTAACCTTCATTCAGTTAAGAACAGGGAACTAACCTCAGTTTAAAATACATATTAATTCTCAGGTTTTATGCTCTCAGGTTTATACTTAAATCAGAAAATCAAATCAGTTTACAGTTGATAGGAAAACATCCCATAGCTAAATCAGTTCACAACAACTCTCATTCTCAGGATTTAAAATCCCAGGTTTAGAATTCTCTGGATATGACAGTTTTAGGAAAGGAATAAAATCATTCAAACTCAGGTTTTCACATATATCAACCACCCATTATCAACCCCTTTCCAACAGTAACACCAAGTATTAAATGGAAAACAAAAACTGGAACTCAGGTTATTAAGAAGCAAACTTTGAAATCAAGTGAGGAGGAAACTCAGGTTTTGAACATCCAATTTCAGGTTTAAACAAAATCAGTTAAATGACAGTTCAATATATTTAACAATGACAGTTGCATTGAAACCACCATAGCCTAATTCGAATATAAAACTTAGATAACATGTATGATGATATGTGGGGTTCAAATCAATTGAAAACATAACCAAATAGGGAATTAAAGGGTCTTTGGGAAACTGGAATGACCAGTATCTGTTGTGTATCAGAAAAACCCAAAAACCCATGTTCGAAACCATACACCTCATTGAAAACCCAAGTTAATCATGTAATAATTATAACAGAGGTTTAATCATCAAGTTTAGGATCTTAACTAATAAATAAAACATAATTAAAAGCATTAAAAACAAATTAAACACAAGAACACTAAACAACACACTGGACCGCACAGTGCAGTGCACGTGCACATGCAAATATGTGTCCGACACGACACGAGGACTCGTAAAACTTTACGAGCCTCATGTCAGACAGTGCCCCATCACGTGTGTCATTTTCTCGTATCGAGGTGGCGTGTCCTACGCGGAATAGCCCCCGAGTAGCAGGAAAGCTACAGTGCCGCGTGCACGCGCACGCACCCGCACCCGCGTGTTCCCGTGTCCTCCAAGACTCGACACGACACGAAAATCACCACACAACACTGGAAACTCCTGAGCAACACTAAAAGCTAATTTCCTATTCATTTAGAATTCTAAAACTTGACTGAAATGTCCTTTGAGACATTTCGTCGAACACCCTTAACACACGACTGATACGTGTCCGATATGGACACGTAATGGATCCAAAACCTAGGGTTAGCCTATCCTACTATTAGGTTAGGGTTAGGACATCCTAGAAATGGAATTTAACAGAATTTAAACAATAGAAGGGATTATACCTATAGGTGAACAATGGGTTAAAATCCCCAAATGGAAAGAGTTTCACAAGCCACCAAACTTCCTCAAATTGTGTCTTTCCTGCAAATACTCATCAACAACAGCAAGAATACTAATATTAGGTCCTATTGCAATTTGTTTGGAGGAATTTGGAGTTAGAATGGAATTTCTAAGAATTTACAAAGATGGAGACTCTCCTCTTCCAAATGGCAATGGTTTCCTAAAGAGGCAAGCCCTAATTTCAAGGTGCTATTAATAGGAGAGGGGAACACCTATGGCCGGCCAGAAATTCTAGGGTTAGGGATTGGTTCAAGGGGTGTGGGCCTATAGGCCATAAGCCTTTAAGTCATAAAATGACTTGTGATTTCACAAGCCATTACTTAATCAATCTAGCTCCTAATTTCCCTAATTTAATTCCAATGAGCTAAACCTCACTAACTTAAGTCAACCTAGGTTTTCATATCCTAATCACTTAGTCATGACCTAGGTTAGCCACTAGGTTAGTCTACAAGGTCAACATAAGTCAAAGTCACTAAAACACCAAAATCAATTATTCTAAAATCACTTAAAAATCACATTAATTATAAATAATAATAATTCCAAATTAATTCCAAAATTTTGAAAATGACCAAAATACCCTCAAGCTAGAAAAGTGGTAGTGACAAATCTACCCCCCTTAAAATATTTCGTCCTCGAAATTAAAAGGCGAAACTAACTGCTAAGAAGGATAGAAAAGTATACCTCAAGGTCCAAAAAGATAGGGATACCGCTCGCGCATCTCATCCTTCCGCTCCCAGGTAGACTCTCCTGGAGAATGATGCCTCCATGCGACGCGTATCAAGGGTATCACCTGGTTCCTTAATACCTTCTCCTGGCGATCCAAAACCTCCACAGGCTGCTCTGGATAACTGAGAGTAGGTCCAACCTCTATCTCCGAGTGATCGAGCACATGGCTAGGGTCAGCCACGTACCGTCTCAACTGTGATACGTGAAATACGTTATGAACTCCCACTAGTGCAGGTGGCAAGTTAAGCCTGTATGCCACGTCACCGACTCTCCCGCTGATAACGAAAGGGCAGATGAAGCACGGGCTAAGCTTCCCACCTCCACCAAAACGTATCGTACCACGAGTCGGAGATATCCGCAGAAAAACCATGTCTCCAACCTAATCACAAGCAAGGTCTCAAGTTACTAAAAATCAAACATGATCAAAACAAACAAAACAAAATACAACCTACTTCTAATCCTATCTCTAAATCTGTACCTCAAACTCCAGCGGCCTCCGATGGCTATCGGCCCAGTGCCGATGTCTGTCCTGCGCCACGCGAAGTCTGTCCCTGATGAGCTTCACCTTCTTGGCTGCGTCAACAACCATCTCTGGTCCCAGTAAAGCTCGCTCTCCAACATTATACCAAGATAAGGGTGTACGACACCTACGCCCGTACAGAGCCTCAAACGGTGACATCTTAATGCTGGCCTGATAACTGTTGTTGTAAGCAAACTCCACAAAATACAGGTGATCCTCCCAGGAACCTCCAAAATCTAAGACGTACGTCCGCAGAATATCCTCAAGCTTCTGAATAGTCCTCTCTGACTGTCCGTCCATCTGGGGGTGGTATGCAGTACTAAACTTGAGCTGAGTGCCCAAGCTAGTCTGCAGGCTCCTCCAGAAATGAAAAGTAAAGCGACTATCCCGATCTGAGACTATGCTGACGGGGACTCCGTGAATCCTGACTATCTGTCTCATATACAACTCCGCCAGCCTCTCTGTAGACGTACCCACCTTGAATGGCAAGAAGTGGGCCGATTTGGTCAACCTATCGACGATGAACCAAATCGCGTCTTTCCCTCCTGGTGTACGCGGCAACCCCGATACAAAATCCATGGTAATATGTTCCCGCTTCCACTCTGGAATGTGCAACGACTGCAATAGTCCTCCGGGCCTCTGCCTCTCTGCCTTGACCTACTGACAGATCAAGTATCTAGCTACGAAGTAGGACACCTCCCTCTTCATCCCGTACCACCAGACATGCTTTTGCAGATCCCTGTATATCTTGTTGGCACCAGGATGTATAGAGTACTGCGATCTGTGAGCCTCTTGCATAATCTGCTCTTTGAGCTCCCCGCTGGGTACACATAACAGAAAACCGTGCCTCAGGGCACCATCCTCTGCAAGTGAGAACTCAACATCCTCCACTCGTGCACTAATCTGCTCTCGGATAGACCGCAGAGCCACATCATCAAACTGTGTCGCCTTGATTATGTCCATCAAGTCCGACTGTATCTGAAGGCCCCATAACTGCATCTGCACTCCGGGCACAATCACCTCTATCCCAAGGCTCTCCAAGTCTGCAAGCAGGTGCCTATCCATAGTCAAACACATGGCTGTCGGATACCTACTCAAGGCATCGGCAACCACGTTGGCCTTCCCCGGGTGATACTGAAGTGCGATGTCAAAGTCCTTCATCAACTCAAGCCACCTGCGCTGCCTCATGTTGAGCTCCTTCTGTGTAAACACATACTTCAAGCTCTTATTGTAGTGCCCCGTCCCGCTCAGTCAATCGGAGGAATCGAAACGCCGACGGCGTTCGGACTTGGCCTTGCGACGGCCGTTTGAAGACATCGCTCAGGTGGGGTAGTTTCGGTGAACTCTCCTCATCTTTGCCTTCACATAATAAATCGTGTTTTCAACTTGCACAAGTTAGGCTTGATAATAAAAGCTACGCATCCACATAGCTAAGGGAATAATCCCGACGGTTTGAATCGAGTTAGAACATGAAAACGTCCAATGGTCGGCTTAGAATTGATGCACGTCGTACTTTGAAAATGACACTCGGTCCTTCGTCCCGTGGCTTGGGAGAAGGAAGTTGGTTGAGTAGGCAAGTTATGATCGCAGTCTAAGTCATAGGCGTCGCCCGCATAAATGCTTCATAAAGCAAGCACGGTCCCATCGTCCAGGGCTTGGCATAGCCTTGGCTTGCCCAAGAGTTAAGTTACGTCGCATGACTGCTCGGCGTAAGTCTAAGTACCCAAATGACTTGGTCGTTCAAAGTTGAATGGTGCACGGCACGTTCCATCGAAGCAAGGCTCGACGCAGCCTTTGCTCGTTAAGTTGTAGGCTGAGTAAGTTAGGCAAAGTTATGCCGATCGACCTAAGTCATTCCAAGTGCTGTCCCGCTCATTCTGCGGTGGACAGGTTAAATAGTCCCACGATCCCAAGGCCCGTCATACAAAGTATGACTTGGGCGATAACGTCACGTAGAACAGAAGTTGGATTGAGGCACGATGGCACGGTCATAGTGAATTAAGGCACGGGCCACGGTTGATTCATTGAGTTTGGAGAAAGGGATAAGAGAGGATTATGCTCGCGACTACAGGTCGGCGAGGCCTCGCGACTATAGGTCGGCGAGGCAGTTTTAGAAGAAGAAGAAAGAAGAATGCCCGCGTCTATAGGTCGTCGTGGCGGACTCAGATTTAGAAAGTGTCGATCGCGTCTTGCATGGTCATTGGACAACTTGTCGACAAAGTGAGTTTCCCCGCACGGCAAACCCGAGGCCTCGGAACCGATGCGGGCATTGGGAAACATGCAACTTGTCGACAGGGTGAAAGTTCCCCCGCACGGCAAGCCCGAGGCCACGGGACCGTTGCGGGCATTGGGGAACAAAAGATAAACTGTGCTTTGCACGGGTTAGGCGGGGACTTGCAGCGGGGCTAGCTACCTTGCGCTGAAAGGGACGCCCGTCTAATAAAAGAAAGAGGAGTCCACTATGGCTCTGGGAGCCAGTGACCAAGTTCATATAGATGTCGGCAGATAGCGGCTAACCGCGTGTATGCCTTTGGATTGAGTTGAGTTGAATATGTATGTGGTATGCAGAAAGAAAGACACAAAGTCTGGGCCTAAGATTTGGCAACAGCGAAGGCGACGTGCTTCGGCACGAGATGTGGCATTGAGTCTTGAGTTGTCGGCACTGAGTTGCGAGGCACGGCACAAAGGAATTACAGCATGGTCGTAAGGAAATTGGGTACTACCACGGTTGCGTCTCTCTGATTCTGGCCGAAAGGCAAGCACGACCTAATAGGTTAATATTGTGGCACGAGAAGTGGTCTAGAGGCAAAGTATGAGTAACGTTGACATTGCAAGCACGAGATGGTTTTGACACACAAGTTGCGCCAAGGCGCCGGTCCTAAAACTGAACCTAAGGCAAGACTAGAAAGACAATCGAAAAGTTTTAAGCTGCACAAAGTAAATAAAACGTGTAGGTTTTGTATGGGTGGGCGAGGAGCTCACTCCACCAGTACAGTGGTACTGACACCCACATAGTTTACATGTGCAGGCACAGGTAGAAGCTCGTGGCGCGGAGCTCGCTTGGATGCGTCGAGGCACGGAGTTCCTTGGCGATTCGAAGCGTGCGGCCGCATAGAGAAAAGACTTATACAGGACATAATGTATGGACATCGCCTTCCGAAGCTTCCGCTGGATCAAGACTTGTAATTGAGAGATGAGAAAGAGCTGAGTGAACTTGTAATGTGAGAAGAGTGAGCTTGAGTGATTGTAATATTGGCCTTGCGCCCCCAATGTAACCTTTGTTCAATATCAATGAAGAGCTTCTTTTGATAACTTGTGTTTTGTTCTAAATTCCGCTGCTATTATTCAATGTCTCTGCTCGGGACTTCTGTGCGACGACCCCGTCGCAGCCGTTGAAATCGGCCATTATGGAACCCGCCTTGCACGAGCGCAATCTAGGCTCGTGCGGCATCACGCCTTAGCGAGGACGATCGCTCCTACGGGAGCGGGGCGTGACATAGTGGTATCAGAGCTCGGCTTTACGTCCTTGGATAACCGATTGAATTCTTTAACTCGTTGTTTCCGCAAACTCTGTTGCTTCCGTAAAGTTGATATCGTTGGTGCGCTCTCTCTCAAATGACCCATGGGATGTCCATACAATAAGTCTATCTATTTTGCAAAACATAGGTGAACAGTTTTTGATAAGAAAACAAAAAGATGGTTTACGTAAGCACGGTTGGCTAAGTCGGGCTGGGCATGCACACCAAAGTTGCGTCGACCTTAGAAAAGTCGAGTGCGGAAATTGAATAGCGTCGAGCTAGAATGAGTTGAACTCGATTGAGTAAAGTAAGATGGGTATCGATAGGGGTGCTATCGAGCGACGATATCGTCGATGCGATGTAGATAAGCGTGCTTGGGTTTTGAGGAATAGTTCGAACGGGATTCGAAGAAGTCGATTTTGAGTCAAATAATAAGTTGAGGATTGGTTGAATGACTTCATTCCTGAGTGGTGTATGCGATAGGCTCAGGGATGTCGAACGATACGAATTGAGAAAATAAGTGGTCGATGACTTAAGATGGACGGATGAAGAATACGTAAAATTGGTTGGAGGAAATTGATATCGTAAATGATTCGAGGGAAAATGATCAGAATTGATGTTATGAATGTCGAGGAGACTATCCAGTTGGACGATAACATCATTCGCACGACTCAAAATTGGTTACAAAGGAAGATCGTCAGGTTACGTATATCGTCGATGGTATTGAGGCGTATCAAAGATCGATATACGATAACTCGGGGGTACTCTGACTCGGCGAAGGACGATCGTGCAAGTGTTATGGTTCGGTTGGATGTAATACTTAGGACTTTGGTTGAGATGAATGTTAGATGCAAATGAAGGTGTCTTGATGGTTACGCGAATAACCACAACGTCGACATTCTTGTCTTGCGCGAGCACAACTTTAGCCTCGCACATGCGTTGCGTCGGATTTGAGGCGATCGTTCCGCGTGAGCGCTGACATGGTGATTCATGTCGCGGGAACAATCGGACTCGGAAGATCAGGACGCGACAACTTTGATTGTCTCGACTTGTCGGTTTGATGCGAAGGAAGATTCGAGGATGTTTTGACTTGTGATCGATGAATGAAATAAACTTGGGGATTGAGTAGGTCTAATCCGCGCATCGAAAATGAATTAGTCTAGACACAAAACAAGAGTTACGTCCCGATGAGAATGACTATCTCGCGGGAGCGTGCATGGTGATTCATGCCCACCGCGGTTAATCTGACTCGCGTGAGATCGGGGCGCAACACGTTGTTAAGCTAGACGACCTTGTGATCGGTTTCGTGAATTGGAATAGACGACTTCGGAAATGTAAAATGTGGATTATGGTTTAGCGGCGAATTACGTAGTAACGTGCTTGAATTGGAAGGATTTGATAGGCAGATTATGTCGAACGTGTTCGAAGAGATAGACTATGCGAAATGGTTTGTTGAACGAGCGATATTGATACGTCGGAGAATTTGGTCGAACGCGAGTTGTTGTAGGATGGCTTTACCGAATTACTCGGACCCCGTACGACGAATGTTGGGATGTGCGTAGGAAATCGATGCTCGATGTTTAGAAATCGGAGTGATGCGAGCTTGGGTAGAAAAACCCGTACTATCAACTTGGTTTGACCTTAGGATGGGGTCAGTGTTGATATTGTTGTTTGGGAACTATGATTCCAATACTGACGAATGACTTTAGCCAAAAGATAGAAGTTATGGTGGCACCACTCGCGAGCTCGGTTGAGATGCATGTATATCAGGGACGCTTGAATACGTGCACGAATCCGACTCGAGTGGCGATGGCGGATTCTCTATCACAAGGCTTGGCTGAAGTGCATGTATTTTGGGGACGCCTAGAATATGTGCACGATCCAACCAAGTGATATGTTGAATCAAGTGAGACTTGAGGAATGGAAAAGTGTTGAGGATTTTGAAATAGAGATTCGAAGAAAAGATTGAGGGTAGTGCGAGCGTGGCTCAGATTGAGGAAACGCATAGGCGTAGTGTATGCGAGAGTTCTAGAAAGGCAAGTAAAGTGGTAAGTCAATAAGTAAGTACTCAGTAAGTCTCGAGGACGAGACTTGTTCTGAGTGGTGTATGTTGTAGTGCCCCGTCCCGCTCAGTCAATCGGAGGAATCGAAACGCCGACGGCGTTCGGACTTGGCCTTGCGACGGCCGTTTGAAGACATCGCTCAGGTGGGGTAGTTTCGGTGAACTCTCCTCATCTTTGCCTTCACATAATAAATCGTGTTTTCAACTTGCACAAGTTAGGCTTGATAATAAAAGCTACGCATCCACATAGCTAAGGGAATAATCCCGACGGTTTGAATCGAGTTAGAACATGAAAACGTCCAATGGTCGGCTTAGAATTGATGCACGTCGTACTTTGAAAATGACACTCGGTCCTTCGTCCCGTGGCTTGGGAGAAGGAAGTTGGTTGAGTAGGCAAGTTATGATCGCAGTCTAAGTCATAGGCGTCGCCCGCATAAATGCTTCATAAAGCAAGCACGGTCCCATCGTCCAGGGCTTGGCATAGCCTTGGCTTGCCCAAGAGTTAAGTTACGTCGCATGACTGCTCGGCGTAAGTCTAAGTACCCAAATGACTTGGTTGTTCAAAGTTGAATGGTGCACGGCACGTTCCATCGAAGCAAGGCTCGACGCAGCCTTTGCTCGTTAAGTTGTAGGCTGAGTAAGTTAGGCAAAGTTATGCCGATCGACCTAAGTCATTTCAAGTGCTGTCCCGCTCATTCTGCGGTTGACAGGTTAAATAGTCCCACGATCCCAAGGCCCGTCATACAAAGTATGACTTGGGCGATAACGTCACGTAGAACAGAAGTTGGATTGAGGCACGATGGCACGGTCATAGTGAATTAAGGCACGGGCCACGGTTGATTCATTGAGTTTGGAGAAAGGGACAAGAGAGGATTATGCTCGCGACTACAGGTCGGCGAGGCCTCGCGACTATAGGTCGGCGAGGCAGTTTTAGAAGAAGAAGAAGAAGAATGCCCGCGTCTATAGGTCGTGGCGGACTCAGATTTAGAAAGTGTCGATCGCGTCTTGCATGGTCATTGGACAACTTGTCGACAAAGTGAGTTTCCCCGCACGGCAAACCCGAGGCCTCGGAACCGATGCGGGCATTGGGAAACATGCAACTTGTCGACAGGGTGAAAGTTCCCCCGCACGGCAAGCCCGAGGCCACGGGACCGTTGCGGGCATTGGGGAACAAAAGATAAACTGTGCTTTGCACGGGTTAGGCGGGGACTTGCAGCGGGGCTAGCTACCTTGCGCTGAAAGGGACGCCCGTCTAATAAAAAAGAGGAGTCCACTATGGCTCTGGGAGCCAGTGACCAAGTTCATATAGATGTCGGCAGATAGCGGCTAACCGCGTGTATGCCTTTGGATTGAGTTGAGTTGAATATGTATGTGGTATGCAGAAAGAAAGACACAAAGTCTGGGCCTAAGATTTGGCAACAGCGAAGGCGACGTGCTTCGGCACGAGATGTGGCATTGAGTCTTGAGTTGTCGGCACTGAGTTGCGAGGCACGGCACAAAGGAATTACAGCATGGTCGTAAGGAAATTGGGTACTACCACGTAGTTGCGTCTCTGATTCTGGCCGAAAGGCAAGCACGACCTAATAGGTTAATATTGTGGCACGAGAAGTGGTCTAGAGGCAAAGTATGAGTAACGTTGACATTGCAAGCACGAGATGGTTTTGACACACAAGTTGCGCCAAGGCGCCGGTCCTAAAACTGAACCTAAGGCAAGACTAGAAAGACAATCGAAAGAGTTTTAAGCTGCACAAAGTAAATAAAACGTGTAGGTTTTGTATGGGTGGGCGAGGAGCTCACTCCACCAGTACAGTGGTACTGACACCCACATAGTTTACATGTGCAGGCACAGGTAGAAGCTCGTGGCGCGGAGCTCGCTTGGATGCGTCGAGGCACGGAGTTCCTTGGCGATTCGAAGCGTGCGGCCGCATAGAGAAAAGACTTAACAGGACATAATGTATGGACATCGCCTTCCGAAGCTTCCGCTGGATCAAGACTTGTAATTGAGAGATGAGAAAGAGCTGAGTGAACTTGTAATGTGAGAAGAGTGAGCTTGAGTGATTGTAATATTGGCCTTGCGCCCCCAATGTAACCTTTGTTCAATATCAATGAAGAGCTTCTTTTGATAACTTGTGTTTTGTTCTAAATTCCGCTGCTATTATTCAATGTCTCTGCTCGGGACTTCTGTGCGACGACCCCGTCGCAGCCGTTGAAATCGGCCATTATGGAACCCGCCTTGCACGAGCGCAATCTAGGCTCGTGCGGCATCACGCCTTAGCGAGGACGATCGCTCCTACGGGAGCGGGGCGTGACACTTATGATCTGTGAAAATCTCCACCCTCTCGCCATACAGATAGTGCTTCCATAGCTTCAAAGCAAAAATCACTGCCGCCAGCTCCAGGTCATGGGTAGGATAGTTCTTCTCATGGGGACGTAATTGCCTGGAAGCATAGGCAATCACCTTCCCATGCTGCTGCAAGACGCAACCCAGCCCCTTTCCTGAAGTATCACTATAAATAGTGAATCCACCTGATCCTGAAGGCAATGTCAGAATCAGAGCTGTCGTAAGCCGCTTCTTCAACTCATCAAAAGCTGTCTGACACTCCTCTGACCAAACAAACTCAGTATCCTTCCGGGTCAACCGTGTCAACGGCTCTGCAACCCGGGAGAAATCCAGCATAAATCTCCTATAATATCCTGTTAGCCCCAGGAAACTCCTGATCTCTGCCACTGAAGTCGGCGCTGTCCAAGCCTCAACTGCTACAATCTTCTTGGGGTCAACTGAGATACCATCTCCAGTCACCACATGCCCCAAGAAGTCCATCTGGTCCAAGAAAAACTCACACTTGGAGAGTTTCCCATAGAGCTGCTCCCTCCTGAGAGTCTCTAGCACTATCCGCAGATGCTCCTCGTGCTCCTCCTCTGTCTTAGAATAT
>JANAVB010041789.1:0-66184 GCA_029216955.1 Iris pallida | reverse complement strand
TGAGCAAGATGTACTTGCCTAGGTTTAGCAACCGAGCCTTATCTTCTACTCCACCACCAAGAGGGGTTCCGAAACCACACTCTAGGCCTCAAGGCCAAGCTTTCCTAGGCTTGAGGAAGAAGGAAGAGGAAATGGAAAGAAAAGAAAAAGAGAGGAGAGAGAAACTCATAGGATATATATAGAGAGGGTGAATTAATCATGACCGTCGGATCGTGATCCGTGTCAAAATTCTAGATCAATCCTAGCCATTAAAAGAAAACCAATCGTCCATTGGATAATAGAATGCATCTACACTATTCACGAAAATATCTAAATACTATTCATCAAAATATCCAAAATAATATTCATGAAATATCGGAAACACTATTCACAAAAATATCTGAAATCAAAATATCTAAAATGTAAAAATCTGTCCGGACGGCATGCCGTCGGTATACTGGCCAAGGAGAAAAACTATAATTTGGGAAAACTTTAAAGCATTCCGAAAACCAAGAAAATACGAAATACAATACAAAATACGTATCCGTATATAAATACCGATACTGTGAGACGAGTCTCACAGAACCCTTTTCCATTCATTTCCTTTTTACTCTCTATTATATATCACAGTTTTATATGGCATGGTGTTCTTGTATCTTGTTACGTCCCTCTGAGGACCTGGTTATCTCTCTAGGGTTATACAATTTCCTGCAGGAGTATGGAGCAGCATTGGATCCTTCATACATTGATGACGAGGCATCCCCTGCTGATTTCTAGATTATTGATTCATTGAGACATTTAGTAGACATTTTTATATCTTTTCTTTCTATTTTGCGGAGGTTGGACTCCAATCATTTGAGACTATTTTCATAGCTGTTTGGAGTGGGTATGTCCATCCGGCTATCTTTTTGATACACTTATTTATTCTGGATTCTTATATCTTCTGTGTTAAGCTGTGATGAGAGTAGATTATTATATTCTTGCCTGTAATTATTTTATATATACAGCTTATGTATGTATACTATATTGGAGTATTCTTCGTATATGTGCAGCTGGCATGTCTACGTACTTGGTCCTAAGTATTTTGGGACTGGGGCGTTACAACTGCATATCGTCCTTTGAAGACCTGAAGACTCGGTTCGTGGACCGATTCTACGAAGGAGGCATGGATATGACCATGTCGACCCTCATGGAAATTGTCGAGGGAGAAAGAGCCTGTCCGCACATATATCGAGCACTTCCGCCAGGCAGCCCTCAGATTACCACCCGGCATGCCCGAGCCCATGCGTATGGACAGCCGCACTAATATGCTGCCCGCTAAAAATTGTGGCATAGTGCTCCATGAACGGAGTAGACGCCTTTCATTACAGAGGCGGATGCCGCACAAAGAAAAGCCCAGGACGCGCAGCTCCTGCGGCTACACTTTCTTGTGCCCGAACTCAAGGGAGACGCTCGTACGGCAACAACTCTAAAGATGGAAAAGATAAGCAAGCCATGACTGTCAACATCTCCAAAGGTTCAGCAGCTGTGAACCCCAAGTCTGCGAAAGTACAGAAGCCGAGGGAGACTTACTCCTTCAATGACGAGGATACACTGGAACTCTTCGAGATGCTTAAGAAGAGTGGCAAACTCTCCATCCCGCCACCCAGGCGTCCCGATGAAGTGGAAAAGGTGGACCATCCCAAGTACTACCATTATCACCAGTACATCCATCACTCAATATATGACTGCTATGTATTGAAGGGGCAAATTCAGCGCCTCATTAACGCCAATGTCATATCGTTGGATTAAGAAAAGAAGACCGTCACAACCAACATGGTTACTCTCCAGTTCGGGAGTATTCCAGCTACAGAGGCACAAGATGGCATCATTCCTACTCCAAAGGCGACGATGGAAGTAGTCAACCTTCTGCCAGCACGGGACAACGCTCAAGGGCTCATCCCGTCCTCCGCGCCTCGAGACGGAGTCATGAGGGTCCATTCGGACCAGCCTCCCGACACGATGAACCAGTAATCATTATGAATCTCTCGAAAAACATTTCATGACCTCGCTTCTGAAATATTATCCTAAGATGTGTCTACCATGTACTCTACCTCTGAGTAGTCACCTCCTCCACAATAGTTGTAAGCTGTAATAATACTTAGAAAATATTTTACGTCCATATTACCTCTGAAGTGTTATCTATATCGTGTCTACCATATCCATATTACCTCTGAGTAGTCACCCGTTATGATAACCCCAAAGTTGTCATGACACCCTAGAAAACATTTTACGTCCATAGTACCTCTGAAGTGTTATTCTGCATCGTATCTACCATGTCCACATTATCTCTGAGTAGTCACCCCGTTATGATAACCCCAAAGTTGTCATAACTCCCTAAGAAAAAATAGTCACGTCCATATTACCTCTGAACTATTATTCTAGGAAGAAGGATGCTTTCCATGTCCATATAACCTCTGAGCAACGAACCCTTTCCCTAATAATTCCCCACAATTGTCATCTATAGAACCTTTCACGTCTATATTACCTCTGAGTCATTCTATACCCCAGGAGAGTCTATCCTTACCATGTCCATATTACCTCTGAGTAAGAAAGGTGTCTCATCAAGAACTTCCGTGTTTGCCATGTCCATATAACCTCTGATTAAATACCCCGCCCCTAATAATGCTATCCCCTCTGAGGGAATTCTCATCTCTATACAGGATTCACAACCATGAAGATAGACAGAACAGAGAAGGGAAAACAAAAACTTCAGTTACAAAGAAGGCAATTGTTTGCCATTGATTATAAAAGAATAGAACAATTATATGGGAGGACTGGACTTTTACTTCATAATACAAACTCGCTCGTACAAAGAAAGCCTAGGGACGAAAACCTAGGTACAGCAGTCTAAGTACAATTGTTTAGTTTTTTTCTGGAGGGTGACGGTGTAGGCTCGGGAAAGCGACGGCAGCTCTGCCTTACTCCTTGGACGATCAGACGTAGCCTTGACTTCGATGAAGAAATGCTCTCAGGATGGGAAGACTCTTCTGTGTGCGCCTTTGTCTCTCTGTGCGTCCAACCGGGTGGAGAGGATCTCTTTTTGCAAGGGAATGGCACCTTGCTATATTTTTTCTTTCTTCTCCGAATCTAATTCCTTCTGCAAGGGAATGGTACCTTGCTATTTATAGGAGTGGTCTCATCATTAGGGTTTGTAATGACTACCCTAAAAAAGTCGGCGGCTTGGGGATTTAATTGCCATTTTCCTTGATCCTAATTTGTTGGCAATTAATCTGGGCCACTAATCTTGATTGCAACGAATCTGGACAATTAATGCTGATTGTGTAAAATCCTTATGGGCAATTAATGTTGATTGTCATGAATTTGGAAGCTCGGATCTCCTGCCACGTGTTTAATCCGCATGATTGCCATAAATCTGCTTTGATTCGGGTAATTATGATGATTGCACTAAATCTGGTTGTTGGGATTTGTCGATAAATCTTGATTGATTCGATACCACGTGTCTAACTATCATTACGGGAAAACTGATCTTCTGCCACATGTCATAACCGCGAGCCACAGCCGCATGAGGGTAGCTTCTTAGGTTTTGAACTGCATGAAGTTGGCAGCCGCATAGGTGTAGCCTTCGAAATCTGAGCCACATGGGGGTGGTTTCCAATTGAGCCGTATAAGACTAGCCATGTATCAAGGCTGCATGGGCATGGCCTCTCAGTATTTGAGCCGCATGGAGATGATTCCTATGATCCGAGCCCATGAGAACAGCAGCCGCATGGGGTGGCTTCTTAGGATTTGAGCCGCATGACGATGGTCTCCACAATTCGAGCCGCATGAGAGCATCAGCCGCATAAGGGGGTGGCAGCCGCATAGGAAGCTTTGGAGTTGGTGGATCGTGCCAGCTGTAGATGGAGGTTTTCTTCGTTTCCCGAGGAACACTCGTCATGTCAGAATTCATCATTTCAGCTTTAATGTTAGAATTGTCACTTTATGTCAGAGCATTTAATGGGAGCAGTCACTTTATGGCCAGCTGTAAAAGCATGCTGTATAGGGCCACGTAATTCTTTTCTGAGCCGCATGAGGCTATTGGAGAGTTTCTAAGCCGCATGAGGCTCCGATAGAATCCTGAGCCGCATGAGGCTCTTTCTGTTTTGAGCCGTATGGGCTTCTTCTGTTTTGAGCCGCATGGGCTTTTCTTGTTCTTTTCCATGCTTTACAAGACCCCCTTCAAAGTTTTCAATTTGAAAAAAATTGAAATACTTTGAATATGAAGCATGGCTATATGAGCTCCGCTGGCCGCATAGGATGCTTTGGCCGTATGGACTTTTCGACCGCATGGCCTGTCTGGCCGCATAGACTCCCTAGCCGTATGGGCTCCCTGCGACACGTGCGTCTCATTAATTGCCCTTAATTCGTTTTAGAGCCATCTTTTGGGGAAATCCTAAGAGTTGGTTCCTTAAATATTTGGATTTTATGCCCTGGGTGAATCTCCTTTATGAGAGGGGGCGAAATCCGAGGAGTCAATTTTGCCAGCAGCACACGACCCGAAACGGTTATCGGTCCACGTGCTCCCCTATTTTCCTATAAATAGGGGTGTATTTAGGTCATGGAGACTTCTTTATTTTCTTTTATTCTTCTCTTGCCCTAAGCTGCTATTTTTTCTTCTCCGATCATCATCGACGATGGCCCCAAAGCTTCCAGAGCTTCCAACACTCCTAAGGCCTCTGCTGCGGCTAAAGGCAAGAAGGCGATTATAGCACCTCCAGTCCATCCTGACGTCCACCCTGCCATCAAGGGTGAGGACTATATAGAAGATCGAACACTTTAAACCCTAAAATAATGGCTCTGTTGCATGTTTTTTATGCACAAGCCTTCCTCCCTCAGCATTCAATGCGTTCTTCGTCTTTATGAAGCCGCATATGTTGTATGGGTCGTATGAACTTCTCATATCCGAGACGCATAGGGTATGCTCTATGTTTGAACCGCATGAGAACGTTTGAGCCGCATAAAAGCCTTTAGAACTGAACCGCATGAATCCCCTCTGAACAGAATCGCATGGGCTCCTAATGGACTGAGCCGCATAGCATTCCCGAATCAGAACCGCATATGAACCCACCTAAATAGAGCCGCATGAGGACTCGTCTAAACTGTGCCGCATGAACTTTATTAAAAAAATTGAGCCGCATAAGAACTCGTTTAATCAGAGCCGCATATACTCTGTAAAAAACCGAGCCGCATAAGAACTCGTTTAATCAGAGCCGCATGAACTCTAATATTTTCTGGTCGTCTCCTGACTTTGTTTCTTTTGTCTCTTTTCATTAAATCTGCCAGTCAATGCTGCAGGATAACCCCTGTGGGTCAGGCCCAATTTGCCATAGGAGTTCGGTTTGACCATCTAGTCCAGCAGATGGTGGAGCAACTGCCCTAGAACGAGCCTGAGGAGAGGCTGAACCTTATCAAGAACCAGCCCTTTCGCTTTCTCTATGCCATGCTGAACTCAGAGCGATTGGAGGGAAAGTACCTGAAGCCGACGTTCTTCGGGGACACCCTGACCGTGAAGAACTCTCAGGTATTGGATATATGAGAATTAGAATTTTATTTCTGCTGGGAGGGCGATCCACATCCCCAGATGGAACGTTTTTTCATTGGTGGTTCAATATGTTGCCGGTGGACAGGAAGATGCCGGAATCCTTAACCCCGAGCCGGTCGGGAATGATTGTGGGTAACATCCACTACAATAAGCACGTTGGATCAACATACACGGGCAGGGAACCGGTCAGCTGCTACGTGATGGGGCTGGCCCCGGGTTCCTTCTTAAATGCGTAAGGTTCCAATTTCTTATTCTCTCAAGCCGACACCTTCCTGAATCAACTTGCTCGGAAAGGGTCTTATCCCGTTGGCCGGCTCTCGCTTTTGAACTGGATACGCCCATCCCTTCGTGGGCTAATTTGACCGGGTGGATTTTGCGAGAATATGGGACTTTCCTGCGTGAGGTTGGTCTCTACCACGCCATCGGGGTACATGTCATGGACTGCCCATCAACAAAGAGTTGTTCATGGCTCTCTTAGAGATGTACAACTGACGGAGGGGGACCTTCTTCGCACCTGGAGGGGAGATTGGTATCGCTCTTCATGAGATACACGCAGTTTCTAGGCTGTCCTGGGGCAATGAAGTGTTTGAAGTATATACTCCAACGAACGAAGAGTTCGAAGATTTGGAGCAACGATATCCCGGTTTCGTTGCTGTCTACCAGGAGTTACTGTGTCACCATAGTTACTGTCAGCAGACGACCAAGAAGGATGGTAGCTCGGAAGGGAACAGTCCGCATACTAGGTCTTGGCTCTCCCACCTTTTTCAGCAAGGTGCCTCAGGCCGGGTTACTCTCCGGAATCCTCTGACCCAAGAGCAAGTACAGGATCTGGTGTTAACCGCCAAGAGATCGAGGGCCTTGAGCGACACGTTTGGGAGTCAAACTGATTCCTTCGGTTATTTTTATCAGGATACTCAACCACTATCGGAGAAGGCAATCCTAGCAGGGTTCCTGATGGTATGGCTACGGAATTACGTAGTCTCAGGAGGAGTTAGTTCCATTGAGAGGATCTGTCGAAATTTTATCCTTTCTGCCATGAAACTGGCCTTCGGGGTCAGACTGGCTCTTCTCGGCCATGGTGTGCAGTATACACCGTAGCCTCCATACTTTTTCGTCCAAGGTTATTGCCCGTGACACGGCGATGAACTTTGAACGAATCGAGTTGCCCTACCATTTGATGGGGTGGCTATTAATGCACTATCGGTCTTTGATGAGACCTGGCCCAGAAGATGGTGTAACTGACGATGATGCTTTTATCTTCCAGTACTGCCAGATGCCCTAGGAGTACAATACTATGCCCGCCTGTCGGAGGGCGCTGGCGAGGGTGGATGGATATAACTTCTTCGTGTCTGTTCTCCATTTTTCTGCTGAGGAGGTGAGGAGTGTACACGTTGACGGTACCGGGCCTCCTCTCCTCTTACCCGGGAGGATGCTTCTTTGGTTGCGTAACATCCGTCCGTCGCACTTAGTATATCGCAACCGCGATACCGTCTACCTGGAGCGTTACTTGCCCAGCCGGTTCTCCCGCCAGTTTGGGTACAGCCAGCTGTTCCTAGAGAGTCCAACTCTTGCCTGGATTTTGAAGGCAGCGTTCTGGATGGCATCAGGGCCTGGCATTACTATGACATTGCTCACACCCGTGCTAGTTTCTCGGTCCCTAACGCTGAGACACAAGGGAAGATTTTGTATTTAGCGGCTCTCTACCACGTCACTGCGAACAGGTTTCATGTTAACTTTGACCCGCGTACTAGTTTTATTGTTGGTACCGGCTTGGCGAAGAAGCCCCAGGGGTCGAAGACGAGGAAGCAGAAGGCGAACATGGTTCCTGTGCCGGACTCGGAGGCCACCACTGCGGATGAAGAGGATGGCGAGCAGGGTGCCGATGACTCTCTCCCTCCTCTAGACGAGGTGGCGACGGATCAGCCGCCCATTGTGTCCGATGAAGTGGTAGCAGATCAGCCGCCTGATGTGCCTGGTCCTTCGTGCAAGCGAAGCAGAAGTGAGTCTCCTGCTGTCGGCATGACTTATTCCATAAAATGGGCCACTGTTAGGTCTCATCGGCTACTTATCAAGGATGTTGACGCTGTTTCTGAGGTGACTTAATTATAACTATCTTCTCCTTTTTTTCCCTGTACTATGGCTTAATCATTTTACTTTGCTCTTGTAGGCTTCAGAGGAGTCGGATTCTCGAGAACCGGCCGCTGAAGTCGATCCGGTCCTGACCACTTTGGTCAGTAACGTGTGTACCGTGATATTTCTGCTGGGGTTCTTCCGGAGGTGGCCGAGGAGTCCCACGTTGCTGAGGACTCAACCCAGGGTGACGGGGGCTCTCCTGAACCTGTCCCTGAGACTGTTGAATTTCAGCAGGGTGACGCTGAACCAGTCGTATCCCTTTCTGGGGCGGCTAGGGCAGAAGAACCAGCTGAATTCGACTTGGAGGTCGCTGGTGAGGGGACTACGGCGGCTATGAGTGAACCGCAGCCTCCACACTCCTTCCCTGGTAAGATAAGCCAAATCTTAACTAGTGAGGAGGCCTATCTGCTCTATCATCACATTCTTCGGATTAGATTGATTGGTGGTTGCTCTGGACATACAGGTCCTGTCCCTTCAGTGTCGTTGACGGACATTATTAAGGTAGGCTCTGCCAGAGGAGATCTGGTGGAGGGGAGCGTGCCCCCTCCTCTTCCGACTTATATTGAAGGGCCTTCCAATGAATCGAGTTCGGGAGGTCAGGTGGCGGCACAGCCGGGACAGGGAGTGATGGTCCCTGCGTCCTCCTCTACTCGTATGACTTTGGGGGTTGACCTCTCAGCCTTATCGAGCATCCAGATTATTCGGGCCTCGGAGGAAGAATTGGCCGCTGTTCAAGCGTCCTTTCGCTCAGAATTTATTTTCTTGTGGCAGGGGCGGCGAGTTCCGTTGCGTCTTCTTCGACACTGCCAGCTACACTTCCTTTGACACCGTCCTCTACGGAAGTTCTGGATGAGGCTTCGTAGGATGTGGTTGATAGTTTCTACCGCCACTTGAAGAGAGGAGTAGAAGCTGCTGTGGAGCAGGGGACCCTTTGCCTTGGCCCGACAATGCGCTCGTGGCCAAATTGAGACCCTTAAAGCCCTTCCTGGCGGGGCAGGGATAGCTGCGCTTTTGGAGCCCAAACTGTTGGAGGCTGATCAGCTTGTGGCCCAGTTTCAAGTGCTGCGACAAGCTGATCTGTCTGCAGTAATTGATCAGGAGCGGGGTTCCTCACCACTGCCCTGGAGAAGATAAGGCTTGCGCAAGATACATCTAAGCCGGTTATAATAAAGGACTTTGACGACCTATCTCTCTTGTACGACCAGCTGAGCCGCCGGAGCGAGGTTTACGGGGCTCGGAAGACGGCCGCCTTCCAGGGAGTAATCGATACAAGGGAGCAGATTCTCTAACTTTAGAAGAAGCTGGCCTTCTTGGAGTCTGAGCTTGAAGCTTCCCGTGTGGACAAAGAGCTGATTATTCAGGATGTCGAAAGGGTTTCCCGAGCTTCTGCTAACCTGGAACGTGCTCTGAAGAAGTTTGAGGATGGCTGGCGGGCTTACGTGCCCTTGGAAGATGCGGCGCTGCTGACTCAGGAGGCCGAGCGTCGGGCCAAACAGAGGTTTGAGCGGTCGACTGCTTTGTTGAGGGACCGTCTCAGGGCATTATGTATCACCGAGCCATAGTCGGCTCTTTTGCTTTTTATGTTCATGTTTCCCCCCTTTTTTTAGAGGGACGTGGTTCCCAAACCTGTAGTACTTTTGGCTTTCAAATAAAAGAGTATGTTTTATTTTACCCTTTATTTGTGTTGCTTATAGCGTTTATGGTGTTATGGTGGTGTTTACCCCATAGGGGGACTGTTTGTGGACCTGTTACCCTTGGCATACCTGGGTTTTAGGTATGGATAACAAATTTGATGGGGATACCTAGAACGATTCCACGATAAAGTGGTCATGGACGATCCTGGTATCGGGAGAAAGAATGCCATGGAACAGCTGGGCTTCCGGGGCATGATGAGAAATGAGGGGCATATACCAGGGAATTTGGTACAGCAGTTGTGGTCAGCAGAGGACATTTGTGGGCCTATTATCCTTGGCGTACTCCGGTTCAGAATACGGATAATAAGACGAGAGAAAACCAACATACTTACTCAGAGGTAATGAGGACGTGGCAAGTATGGGGGTTTTACCACGGGGTCTTCCTACTCAGAGGTAATGAGGACGTGGCAGGAGTGGACTCAGCGGAGGATATTTGTGGTCAACAGTAGACATTTGTGGGCCTATTATCCTTGGCGTACTCCGGTTTTGGGTACGGATAATAAGTCGAAAGGGAACCAACATACTTACTCAGAGGTAATGAGGACGTGGCAAGCATGAGGGTTTCTTCGATGGAGCCTTCCTACTCAGAGGTAATGAGGACGTGGCAGGAGTGGGCTCCATGAGGAGGTACATAGAATGACTCAGAGGTAATGAGGACATGGAAGTTCTACGTAAGGGGGTGATTTGTTTTTGGCGGAAGTGAAACAACTCAGAGGTAACATCGACGTGGTTGTTTTGGGAAATTTGTGGATCTGTTACCTTTTTTGTGCACTGAAAGTGTGAGTAGTGGATCATGACGAGGGAGCTTTTTTTAGGAAGAAAGTTCAGAGGTATGATCATACATGACTTACTACCTAAAAGACACGATATATATTCATCTGGAGTGACCAGAGTGTAAGTTCAGAGGTACCTGCGGGTACATAACTCGACAATCTGGGGAATATGGAGTCAGAATGTAAGTTCAGCGGTACTAGAGGGTACATAACTCAACAATCTGGGATTTGGAGGATGTTGTTTCAGACATAATACTTTTTCAGGAACTTGCCGTTGATGGGCAACATGAGAAAGTCTCCATTTTGTTTCGCGAGGCGGTAAGCACCGTTGGAGAAGACAGCCTCAATGACAAATGGACATTCCCAGTTTGGTTGGAATTTGCCGGCAGTTTTGTGAGTCATAACCATCGGCCTCCGAACTGCCAAAACGAGATCGCCCACTTGGAATATTCTGATCTTAACCTTCTTGTTGAAGGCTCCCGAGATGCGTGCTTGGTATAGCTCGGTTTGTTGTTGAGCTAGTAGGCGCTTTTCATCCAAGGCCTCCAACTCTTGTAGCCGGCGACGGTAATTATCGTCCGTCGTCAATCGATAGGTAAGGACGACGCGGAGCGAGGGGATTTGAGTCTCCAATGGGAGAACTGCCTCACTCCCGTATACCAGAGAGAATGGTTGTGTTCCCGGTGGCCGTTCGAACTGTGGTACGGTACGCCCATAAGCATTCGCCGAGCTTTTCATTCCAGTCGCGTTTGTTTGATGACACGAACTTCTTGAGAAGCTTGATGATTGTTTTGTTGAATGCTTCTGCCAACCCATTAGCTGCCGGGTTGTATGGCGTTGAAGCAATATTCTAGATTCGGTGTTTGTCGCAAAACCAATAGAAGGCGTGGCTTGCGAACTACGGACCATTATCGTGGATGATCCTTCAGGGTAGTCCAAAGCGGTAGATAACGTGGTGCTTGAGGAAGCTGATCACGTTTGAAGTCTTCACTTCTGCTAGCGGAATAGCCTCCGCCCATTTGGAGAAGTAATCTGTGATTGCGAGTATGAAGCGGTGTCCTCGGGACGAAGGCGGAGTGATTGGACCAATGATATCCATTTTCTATGCTTCGAACGGCCAGGATGCCACTGTCGGATGTAGAAACTCGGAGGGCTGGTGGGTGAAATCTGCGTGGACTTGGCAGGCTTTGTATTTTCTTGCATAGTCTATCGCGTCCGCAACCATCGTGGGCCAGTAGTAGCCCATTCGGCGAAGGCGATCTTGTAGTTTCGGGCCAAGCTGATGGGCTCCGCAGACGCCGTCGTGGGCATCGCAGACGCCGTCGTGGGCTTCACGCACGGCTTCTTTGGCTTCTGTATTTGACAGACACCGAAGCAGTAATCCATCGTATGATCGTCGATACAGCATTTTTGTCTCCGTATCTAGAAGAATCTGAGGGAACGTCTTCTGATAGAAGTGGCCTCCTTCGAATTCTCTGGCAGGATGTCGTAGACTACGAAGTCAATGAGTGTTGTCTCCAGTCTGGTGCTTCATCGACTGTCAGAGCGGAGTAACTCTCCACATACTGAACATTATTCTTGGGGCAGACCAATTCGTGACCTATTATGTCGACCAAGTGATGAGCATGATTCGAAACTGCTAAGGAAGCGGTGAGGCCTGCTAGGGCATCGGCTTCAATGTTCTGGAGCCTTGGAACGTGCTCTATGAAGAACCCCTCCATGGACAAGATGATGTCAACTACTATTGGTGATAGGGGATCATGTCTTCATGACGAACTTCGTATAAGCCCCGGATCTGATTGACGATTAGCTGCGAATCGCCGTACGCTTCAAGGTACTCTACCCCCAGCTCCTTTGTAAGTCGAAGACCAATGACCAAAGCATTGTACTCGGCCATATTGTTCGAGCAGGGCTCCGTGAGGGAATAAACCCAATTGATCACTAGCCCGGAGGAAAAAATCAGCACTATTCCGACTCCAGCGACGATGTTCCCCTTGGGCCCAATTCTAGAAGCACCGTCGAAGAACATTCGCCATACGGCATCATGGGAGGCCATATTTGAATTGGCAACCTCATCTGGAATCTCTTCGTCTATTTGGTTGACTCCGAACCAGGATGAGCTGCTAAAAAGTCTGCCAGAGCTTGACCCTTAACAGCCTTCTGTGGGACGAAGATCATGTGGTAGGGGGACAGTAATATTGCCCAAGTAGCGAGGCGAGAGCTGAGTGCACCTGGCTTGGTCATGAGGACCCTGAGGGGGTTAACTCTTGATATGACATGAATAGTTTGTCCCATGACGTAGTGTCGCGTCTTCTGAATGGCGAACACCAGAGCAAGGCACTCCTTCTCCACGGCAGTGTATCGGTGTTCCATCCCCATCATCATTCGGTTGAGGTAATATATAGCTTGCTCATTACCTGTATCATTGTTTTGTGCTAGCAGAGCACCGAGAGAGTGTTCCATCGCTCGTACATAGAGCATGAATGGTCTTCCAGCAACCGGGGCTCATTCTAGGTTAAAGTCAACTATTGGTCAACTCTGGTCAACCATTCTAGTCAAACTAGGTCAAACCTAAGTCAACTAGTCAATTAGTCTAGGTTTAAGTCAAACTTAAGTTAATAAGTCATTTTAAGTCTATTTGACTCAATTTCAGGTCAAGTTTGATCCACAGTTGACTTTGGTCAACTTGGTCAACTAGCTAGTCAAGTGTGCCTAATTAGACCTATAGGGTTATTTCTAATCACAACTAGCCAATTTCTAAGGTTAAACTTGCCTAACAAGTCTCCATGGATAAGCCACAGTCAAAATACTAACTAGTGTATATAGGGCAAGCCTATAAGAAAGCCTATCTATACTAGTACATACACTAAGCCTATAGAACACAAGCCACAACCATTATATAGCTAACATACAAACATATATATAATATATATATACAAGTGTCTACTATGGTATACAAAAAAAAATATATATATATATATATATATATATATATATATATATATATATATATATATATATATATTTGGAAGCCGAAACTTTATTAATATATCAGGCGCAAAATGCCGAAGCCTATACAAGTAAATGCGCCAAGCGCGCCAAGACCGACACGAAGAGAAGAAAGACCAGTAGCTACAAAAAACCAAGCTGGCCTGGCCCGTAGGGTTGATCAGCGTAGACCAGAAGCGATTGGACGAGTGAGAGCAGCGTCTGCCGATCTTAAGTTTTTGACGGAGGGCTTCTCTGTTCAGCTGTGAAGTGGTGTATTGGCGACCTTTGTATTTATATTTGTTTCGGTTCTTCCAGAGAATCCAAATACTAGTGGCTGCGACGATCTGATGCCCATGAGATGATCCCCAGATGGCAAGGAGATCGTTGAAGCCCCCGGCCCGGGTATCCTGGCCGTATCTGATAGAGAGTTTGGTCCACAGCTGAGCGGCGAGGTTCCCGGTGAGCAAGATGTGTTCAATGGTTTCTGAGTGGTGTTCTGTGCAGCAATGGCATCTTGACGCAAGGCTGAAGCCGATAGATGCGAGTGAATCGTCGGTGGGCAGCTTTCGGCGGTGAGCTCTCCAGAGGAGGATGGACCATTTGATGGAGATGTAGGAGTGTCAAAAAGGAGCGATCAACGAGGAAGTCACTCTGTTACCTCTCACGACGCTTCTAGCAGTGGCCATCATAAAATTTTCACCAGAAGTAGGGGACCACCACAGGGCGTCAGGGGACTCGGAGAGCCGGATATCAGCTTTGGCCAGGTCGACAGTCGCCTCCGTTCCCAGCCAATCTCGGGCCCGGTCCCAAAGCCAGCCAGAGCGGTTATCCCATAGCTCACGGATCGTACAGTTCGGTGGGGCGTTCGGTGACAGCTGGAGGACCTCGTTGCCCAGCCAACGCTCGTGACCCAGCGACGAGTTGCCGTTGCCAACCTGAAGGGTAATGAATGGCTCTGCGAGACGTCGGCCCTGGAGGAGACGATGCCAAGATACGAAAGTGCGATTGTTGGCAACAGCTGTTGTGGGGTGGGAGTGTCGAAAGTATCTGGCCTTCATGAACCTGGCCCAGATGGAGTTAACCGTACGGAGCTTCCACCACAACTTCATGGAGCAGGCTTCTACAATATGCGCTAATTTAGCAAATCCGAGTCCGCCTGGTTCAGTAGGTTTGGCCATCGTATCCCAGCTGGCCCTGTGGTGCTTATCTTTGCCATCACTGTGACCCTAGAAGAAGTTGGCCAAGAGGGACTCCATAGAGGATAAGACCTTCTTAGGGGGAGCAAACTGCTAGGGTGTGGATGGGGATGGAGGAAATGACGTGTTTGATGAGGATCATCTTGCCGCCCGGGGAGAGGATCGTATTGTGCCAGCCCTCGATTTTTTTTTGTTCACAAGACCGACGAAGATTCTCAAATTTGATTTACCGTACACCAACGGGCACCCCAGGTAGGTGAATGGCGGGTATGCGATGGAGAAGGAGGTCAGGTTGGCGATAGTTTCGCAGTGGCTCCTATCGGCTTTATGGTGGGTGTAGATGACACTTTTGTAAGTGTCAATGCGTTGTCCGGAGCATCTGGTGTATTTCTCCAACGTTCTGCTGACCACCTCCACCGACCCAATATCGCTGGAGGAGAATATGAGGATGTCGTCTGCATAAGCCAGGTGAGTGATTAAAGGACAGCCAATGGTGGTCTGAAAGTGGTTGAATCTGGGTGTGTTGGCAATGTTATTTAAGTTTCTGCTGAGCGCTTCGGCGGCAATGATGAAGATGGTGGATGATAGAGGGTCTCCTTGTCGAACCCCTCGGCTGGATTTGAAGAAGCCGTCGGCTTGACCGTTGATGATAGTGGAGAACCAAGAGTTGCTAATCGATTTGAAGATGATGTCGATCCAGCTTTCGGAGAAGCCGAAGGCCCTTAACACCCAAATCATGAAATGCCAGTCCATACGATCGTAGGCTTTTTCCATGTCAAGTTTGATGGCGACGTTCCCTCCCCTGGACGGGAATTCATGCAAGTTATCATATATATATATATATATATATATATAGAAAGAGGGAAGAAGAGGTAGTGTGTGTGTGTGTTCTGTGATACAAGGGTGACTGCTGTTGGGCTGCCCCAACCTGGGATCAACATCCAGGAATCCCACAAGCACAACAAAGGAAAATATAACACAAATATAGATATAATGGCTATATATATATATATATATATATATATATATATATATATATATATATATATATATATATATATATATATATATATATATTAACATGTAAACCATACAACAACTAACATCCCACAAAATCTGGGATTAAAACCCTCAACTGGTCAGAACATAAAGCATAAGCTATATATGAATATATGGAATATATGTATATATACACTACTAAAGTATATATAGGTATATAGATATTGAAACATATGTATATAAGGGAATGTATATAACAAGTTAGCATTAAAACCTAATGACTAACTAAGCATCAAACAATTACTAAATCGAACATTCAGCAAATCTCAGGAAAATACCAAACTGAACAGTAATATATATATATATATATATATATATATATATATATATATATATATATATATATATATATATATATATATATATATATATATATATATACATAGGCTAATATGTTTATACATTAACATATACATAGATACATATAAATATACATATATATACAAGGAAAATTAGGGAAAAGTGTGTGAACACATGTGTCAACTTGTGAGTGTCATGAACGTGTCCAAGACTGGACACAAAGATGTCAAAACACACAAAATAACATGGTATCAGAAACTGGCTAAGATAGTGCTCGTGCACGCGTGTCGAGCAACGTAGGACTCATTGTATCCAACGAGAAGCCTCGTGCTCGTGTCTACGATTAGCGTAGGTCTAGATCTAGGTGTCCAAAGTCCTGCACCGTGTCCAACAGTCGTCGCGTCCACGCACGAACTCCGTGTCAGGGGAGGCTCCACGTGCGCGTATGTGCTGCCTCGTGCACGTGTGTCGGCCCCAATAGGACACGACACACATGACCACAAGTCTCGTGGTCAGGGCTGTGGGTAGCCTAGGTGTAGGGCTAGGTGTTGGACACCCTGCCTCGAGTCCAGGTGTCCTCATGTCCGAGTTATAAACTCGTGTCAGGGCCAAAAACTCGTGTGTGCACAGCAGCCCGAAATCCATGCGGGTGCGATAACTTCGTGCACACTCAAAGAAACCTCGTGAAATTTTGTGAGCGTGTGGGCAAAGGTTGCCCGCACGTGTCCACCAATTTCCAGCCCAGACCGAGTCGTGTCCATCGAGTTATGGCACTCGAGATGCAGGACAGTGCACGTGACAATGCACGGGCCTCGTGCTACGTCCCCGTGTCCTATTTGGACACAAAGCAGTGTCAAAATAAACCAAGAAAATATGTTTTGGAATCCCCTTATATAGGGCTATAACTATATGAAATTAGTTTTTAAAAATAATAACTTTTAATTCTTAGAGACATTTCATCGAACACATGTTATAATACACCGACACGCCTCCGATACGTATATCAAACGGGCACAAAATCTTACCAAATTACATCTACAGGTCTAGGGTGCCTAGATGCATGCTTCTATGAAGAAAAACCAGAATTTAAATGAGTTTAGAAACATTTACCTATTGAGAGTTAGAATCTCAAGCAAAAGCACTCCAAATGCCTCGACGCCCAAATCCTACGGTCAAACGCCTCCAATTCCCTGCTAGCTAGCCTCTAGCAAGTTCTCCTCCTCCCAAGGATCGCAACGCAATTTGTTTGGTCAGATTTAGATGAGAATTGGAGAATGGAGGCTACTTTGAAGAATGTGGAAATTAGGGTTTTGCAAAAATGGCTTGGTGGCTACATGATGTGTTTATATAAGAAGGGGGGATGTGTTGGCCGGCCACTTGCTGAAATTAGGGTTAGGGTTTAGTCATAAGGCCCAACTACAACTTAAGTTAATAAAAAGCCTTTTTAGCAAAAATCCAAAAAGCAAATAACTAAAAACCCTAAAAATGACTTAAAAAGTTTCCTAATTTAGAGTAGAACTTAAATTCTAATCTAAAATGATAACTATGCCTATAATGACATGGTTAATCTCTAATCATGGTTAGCTAAGGTTAAACCAAACTACTAACACAAAAGCACCAATTAAAATATTATAAAATAATCAAAATTCAAAAATCACACAATTACCAAAATACCCCTATTCTAGAAAAGTGGTGGTTACAATCTCCGAGTCAGTATCTCAATCACTTTGAGGTAATGACTGATCAGCTCCAACCGAACGATGCTCTACTCACTAGAGTATTCGTCGGGTGCTTGGCGGGTGCAGCCTATGACTGGTATTGTAGTTTGCCAGATGGTTGCATAACATCTTTTGTAGGATTCAAGCAAATGTTCCTGGAACAATTCTATGAGGGAACAAATAACACGACCATGTCGGCCCTCAACAAAATCAAACAACGACCTAATGAAACTGCTGAACGTTTCATCGAGCGCTTCCGTCGTGAGGCAATCAAAATGCCTCTGGGTACTCCAGATGCACTGACTATATATACAAGCAAATCAAACTTATTACCTATAATCAACATGTGGACTGGACCCACGTAATTCCAAGACTGGGCCTCCTTCATAATAAGTGCCAGGACAGCCGAAGACAGTGCTGACAATTTTAAACAACTAGGCATCCAGATGCCTAATCTTGAAAAAGATGAACATTCTGCAACCAACAGCGATGGTCGTCAGAACCACCGCAAAGGCAAATAAGCTTTAGCGATCAATGTGAAAGGTAAAGAAGCTTTAGCCATCAATGTGGGTCAGTCAACACCTACTACGACGGCACTCCCACAGGGAGCACCATGTCCTAAGGAGGAGTATTCCTTTGATGAGGATGATATCATGAGCATATTCGATTGTCTCATCAAGAGCAACAAATTTCAACTGCCCGAAGCAAACGACCAGATGAAGTAGGTAAAACTGACAATCCTAAATACGGTGTCTATCATAGGCTCTTGGGACATCCGACTAGGGCGTGCTATGTACTTAAAGGGAAGATCTAGGAACTGATCAACGCCAAGGCAATTATCCTTCAGCAAGATAAAAAAAATAGTGACTGTCAATGTCGTCTCTCTGCAATTTGGCGACTTTTCTGCTCAACTTGTGCTGGATAGAGTCGTTCCCATTCCAAGAGCCACTCTAGAGATCGTCAACCTTCCGCCGGCACGAAGTGACGGTCTCGTACCCTTATCGATCGACAAAGGGGAGATCATGTGGATTCATCCTGATTTGGTTGCTGACTTTGAACCAAAGATACCTGCTTCCCCTACGAAGTTAAGAAAAGCGACCAAATACAAGTCGTGTCATATGACATCAATGGGTGATCATCTTCCACCTTTGGATGCTACCTTCATCCCAGCGGCAGCTTTGCCTTCTTCTACTAAAGCAGTGACACCAAAGCCAAAAATCAATTACCAGCCAATATTCTATCTATATAGTCAACAGTCCCAAGAACTACTGACAAAGATGGGCTATGATTTACAGAAAGCCCTGGCTTAAATGATGGAAAAGGGTCTCCTATTCCCCTTTCCCTACGTCTTCAACACAATCAGTCCCGTATTGGACCAGGATTTTGGACAAATCCATCATGTCTTCAAAAGAAGTCTTCCAGAGGCAAGACTAGGATGAAGAACTGTAACATGGTGTCCTTTGCACCAGTACCGAAAGAAGAAGCCATGATCGGTACCCGATCTGGGAGGCTCTATCTTAGAGACTATCCAGATGGACAAGAGAATGCAGCCACTCCTTCTCCAGTCTCTGATGTCCCTTCAACATCTTCTCTACCTATCGTCAACGATCTTTCAACGTCATTGCCTCAAAAGGAACCAGTTCCTCCCAAACCAATAGCGGTTGACAAAGGCAAACAGCCAGTTTGCTTCGATAAAATATTTAAGAAAACTTTACCTGTTGGACTTGAAAAGCCATATAACATTGATATATTGGCTCAACTAGCCAATACTTTGGCAAGGTTATCGATTTTCGAACTCCTGCGTCTCTCAAGAAAAACCCGAGAGACGTTAAGTGAAGATTTAATACAAGCAGACGCTTGTCGGGCCCATCTTAAAAAACCAGACGAGGAACCAATGGCATGTTCTCATTATCATAGTATGATGGAGCTGATCCCCAATATCACCTTCACTCAAGATGATATGCTCCTGGAGGACAATCGACATAACCGACCTCTCTACTATACGGGATATGTCGATACCATGAAGGTCGATCGCATTCTATTTGACCCAGGATCTGCACTCAGCATTATGCCAAAGACTTTATTGGATGCGCTGAAGATCCCAGTCCATAATCTCTTTGCAACAATTACGACTATTATGGGGTTCAATTCTGGAAGAAGCGAACCATTGGGAAAGATTTGCCTAAAAGTCTAAATAGGCAATCTCCGCACAAAGGTCACTTTCTATGTGATTGACAATCACGTCTCCTATAACGTCTTGTTGGAAAGACCGTGGTTGCATGAACATAATATCGTGCCATCTACTCTCCATCAATCCTTTAAGTATATTGATGACAATAGAGAAGTCCGAAAGGAAGTGGCTGATCTTAATCCCTTTCGAGGCATCGAAGCATATTTTACAGAGTCCAAAATGTATAAAGAGGAGTTCATGAAGGTTGTACTGGCCATGGACATCGAAGAAGAACGTCAAGAGAATCCAGATGATGTCCTGGTTATTCTGGTCAAGGGATGCACTTCTCGTCCCTCGTCTTCTCAGACGCTAACCATCAATCTCTCTCCTTCCGTCAAGCATCCTCTTGCTGAAAAGACGAAGCATAGGAAGCTCAACTCTTCTGAGCCTCTTGTTATCGACCTTTGTCGTAATAAATATTCTCCTTCCCCTCCTCTAGTTATCAATCTTAGCAAGCCATCAGCTAAGATCAAGAGCACTATTGTAAATGATGATGTAATTATCAATAAAGTAACATCTCCTTTACAGTATACCGATGTCAATTACTATACTCGATGTTATCTAGAAATCCTAGATAACTTCGAACCTCTTACATTAGGGGCAGTTCAATCTCTTCAATATGAAGTATCACAGGAATTAATGTAAGATTCGTTCTTTCTGGTTCCCTCCCGGAAGAAAGATGAACATCCTATTCTCTTCAACAAAGGATTGAATCAAAAGACTACTTCCGATAGCGATGCTGAAAATGACGATAATGGGTGACTTCAACTACATCGTTATAGTCAACAATCGAAGAACATCATCCAAAAGATGGGCTACAACTTCAAAACTGGCCTCAACGGTGGTAGGGGAAGGCAAACTCCTATTCATATACCTGCTCCAAAAGGAAAGTCGATACAATATTACAATAAAACAAAACATGGGTGAGACTACACCTCGCCGATCACGACCCCAGACGCTTCTGAGTCTGACAAAGAAGAGCGATCTAATTCTTTTGACTCTGTATCATGAGATTTGGACACCAGCATAGGTCACATCCATCGAGTGACTTTATCTTCTAATATGGTGACTGCCGAGTTCTCAGAAGACGACGACAACTTTGCTGAAGTCCCTGAATCTGATCCTTAGACACAAAGGATGGATACTCAATGGAAACTTTGCTTCGAGCAATACGGACTACCTGTCGAAGATCAGTTGGTCCAGGTCGATGTCAGATACGAAGCTTATCTAAGGCCAATCTTCATCAGCAAAAGTCTCCCTAAAGCGGATAAACAAGAACCGATTCAGCTCATTCGGGAATACATTAACATATTCGCCCGGAGCTACGAAGATATGCCGGGATTAGATCCTCAGATCGCTACCCACAAGCTCAACATCCTGCCAAATGCTACGCCAGTCAAACAACAACATCGTCAATTTTGACCTGACATGATAGATGCTATAGAAGCTGAAGTCAAGAAGCTCATCGCTTGCAGCTTTGTCAGAGAAGAACAACATCCCGACTGGGTGGCTAATGTCATCCTAATTATAAAGAAAATAGGAAAGGTCCGAGTCTGCATCGACTTTAGAGACCTCAATGAAGCTTGTTCCAAGGATGAGTTCCCTCTTCCGATTACTGATGTCATGATCGACAATACTTGCGGGTTCGAGCGGATGTCTTTCATGGACGGGTTTTTCGAATACAATCAGATCAGGATGAACCCCAAAGATGAAAAACATACATCTTTCCGTACTCCTCTAGGAGTCTACTACTACACAGCATGCCATTTGGTCTCAATAACGCTGGTGCTACCTATGAGCGGGCCATGAGCACCATTTTCTGTGAATATTTATGAAAGACAGTCGAATGTTATGTTGACGATATTGCAGTCAGAAGTCGTCTAAAGGAAGATCACATCCAAGATTTAAGAACTATCTTCGATTTAATGTGCCAGCATCAACTCAAGATAAATCCTACCAAGTCATTCCTGGGAGTCTCTAGTGGCAAATTCCTCGAATTCGTTATTACCTCTAAGGGTATACACGTTGATCCTGAGAAAGTTAAAGCCATTCAAGAGATGCGTCCTCCATGCAACCTAAAAGTGCTATAAGGATTCAGGGGCGGCTTGCGTACATCCGGAGATTCATCTCAAATCTCTCTGGACGTTGCAGACAGTTCACTGAACTAATGAAGAAAGGTATATCTTTCGTTTGGACTGATGAATGCCAGCAAGCATTTGAAGACATAAAGTGATACTTAATGAACCCTCCAGTCCTAGTGCCTCCAATCACAGGAATACCCTTCCTGATGTATGTTCGAGCAATGGGTCATTCTTTTGGTGCCCTAATAGAACAAAAGAAAAAGGAAGGTCATGAGCAAGCTATCTATTATCTCAGTCGCACGATGCTCAGTGATGAACATCGATACAGTCCAGTAGAAAAAGAATATTTAGACCTGATGTTCGCTGTTTAGAAAACACGACATTATATCACGGGTCAGATCATTCATGTCACCTCAACCCTCTCCGAATCTTGATGAAGAAACCTAGTGCACTCAATTCCAGACTCGTTACATGGGCCATATTACTGGCACAATATGATATGGTCTGTGTTCCATAAAAGTCCGTTAAGGGTGCCCTAGCTGATTTTCTGGCTGCTCATCCGATCCCTGAGACATCTAAACTCTATGACGAAATTCCTGATGAAACTCTGGAATCCAACATGACTTCAGAAGGAATCTTCGCTTGGCATCTATTCTTCGATGGTGCATCCAGAATCGGACCCAAAGGCACTTTTGTCATTGGAGTTGGAATTGTTCTGGTATCTCCAGAAGGACTAACCATTTAGAGAGCTTATTATTTGGACGAGCCGGGTTCTAATAATGTTGCTAAATACAACGCTCTACTCATTGATCTTCAATTAGCCAAACAATTGGATATCGAATACCTTGAAGTCTACGGAGACTCTAAACTGATTGTCAATCAGGTTAGAGGCACGTATGAAGTTCGGCATCAAGATCTCGTTCCATATCATGAAGCAGCAATCAAATTGGCTACATCATTCAAAGGCTCCTTTATTGAACATGTACGTTGAGCATGCAATATAGAAGCTGATGCGCTTGCTAATCTAGCAGCAGTTTTAGCGATCCCTGTGAAAATACAACAGATGATCGTCATCACTAATAGAGAATTATTCTGTATCGAGAATAATTTGCATCTGAAATCTAGCAATTCAGTCGAAGTTTGTACTACATGTGAAGACTGGAGAGCTCCTTTCATCGACTTCGCGGTACATGACATTCTACCTGAAGATCCCAAAGAAGCAACAATAATTCGTCGGTGGTCGCTCCGATTCTACTACAATCATACCTCTAAAACACTCTATCGACGATCATATGATGGTATGCTTTTACACTGTCTTACGGGAGATAAAGCGAAGCAGATACTACGTGAAGCTCACGATGGTGTCTGTGGTGCACATCAGCCTGGTCCTAAGCTACAAGATTGGATTCGATATATGGGATATTATTGGCCAACCATGGTGTCAGATGCCATTGAATATTCAAGAAAATGCTAAGCATGTCAAATCCATGCAGATTTCATTCATCAATCTTCAGAATTTCTGCATTCGACTGCAGCATCATGGCCCTTCAAAGCTTGGGGCATAGATGTCATTGGTCCTATTAATCCGCCATCATCTCAAGAACATCGGTTTATCCTAGCTATAACCGATTACTTCTCAAAATGGGCCAAAGCTATACCTCTAGCCGAAGTCAAGACAAGCAGTGTCATCAACTTTATCAAATATCATGTGATTTACAGATTCGGCGTTCCTCAGTGAATCATCCATGATAATGGACTGCAGTTTATCAGTCAGAAGTTCACTCGATTCTATGATGACAATCGGATCAACAATATTGCTTCTACAACCTATAATCCTGCCGCTAACGGTTTGGCTGAAGCATTCAATAAAACGATCATCAAGCTTCTCAAGAAGTTCATTTCTGCCAATAAATAAAATTGGAGAAAAAAGCTTGGAGAATGTCTATGCGCCTACCGTACGTACTCCGACTAGCTGTACACCTTTCTCTTTAGTGTATGGATGTGAAGTTGTCTTACCGTTGGAGATTCAGATCCCATCACTGAGAATTGCTATTGCCAACGAACTCATAATAGAAAACAATGATCATCTTCGACTTCAGGAGCTTGAAGCACTTGACGAGAAGCGGCTACTAGCTTAATAACACATCGAGCTATATCAAGCCCGTATCTCAAAAGCCTTCAACCGTAAAGTCAAAGTACGAACATTTCAAAAAGGCGAGCTAGTCCTTACCGTCAGACGTCCTATGACTATGACACACATGAGCAAAGAAAAGTTTGAACCAAAATGGGAGGGTCCCTACATTATAAGCAAAGTTTTCTCTAACGGAGCTTATCAACTGTCTGGGAAGGATGTCCGAATCGCTATAATGCCTATCAACGATAAATTCCTGAAGAAGTACCATGTTTGAAAGTGTGTACTATATTTTCTAACAAATATTGTATATACTTCAAATATTTGAATCCCCAGCGGAGTCTATCCAGATCTTATCATTATTGACAACGTCTACTACATCGTTACAAACATTATCTTTTGAAACCTAGTTGTTTAAAAAGATATCCTATTCTTGAGTCCCAGTTGGCCCAAGGATAATCAATAGATATATGAATTCACGTACACATTACCTCTAAATTTTGTTATCTACGTTAACGACTTGTCACATCCATATTACCTCTGATGATGTCATCTTCAAAATAACAATATTATAAGTTATATTATGTCATGTCCATATTACCTCTGAACATATATAATAAGTATTATTATTTTTCAAGAGATATGTCATATCCAGTACCTCGGAACATATTTCTTATTCCTATCTATTACTTGTGTCTCAAACAGATACGCAATAAGTAATAGAGCCACCAAAAAGATCATCAGTTTTCATTCAATGACGAGTAAAAACGTCAAAATCAATACATTTATCAAAACATTCAGCAAAACAAAAGTAAAGTTGTCACATCTGGACAACTTTATCTGGGAGACTGAGTACTAAGATCAGTTATCAGCTTCTTCAGAGAGTTAGCTCTCTCCGCTCTGGAATTAAGCACCCTTTGCCTGGCCAAAGCTCTCCCGAACTCTGGGTCAAAAGGTTGCAGGGAGTTAACTCGGCGTTCAATTTCCGTACATGAATTTGGATGAATTCATCTCGCTGCCTTCTCAGATCATCCAGACGGCTCCCGGCAACTTGATGCATTTCAAGTACTTCTTCATGTCTTTTGGCAGCTCTAAGTGTCTCATGAAGCTTGGCCATTTCAGCTTCCAACTCTTTAAGATGAGTTTGGCATTCAGCCGCTTCTTTCTCTTTCTCTGTGGCTTCAATCTTGTAGCACTCAATAGAAGAAGTAGTCTCGACAATGCTAGACTCCAACTCTACAGATCACGTTGAAAAAGCAACCATAGAATCTTCTAGGGCTGCTTGTCGTGCTGCAGATTCGTGAGCCATCGCCTCACATTCATCATCTACAAGTCTCTGAATATTGCCTCTTGTCAAATCTTGGTAGGATCTGATTGGCTCCTTGAGCGCATCCAAGATGTGTCCAAGAAGCTAACCCTGTCCAGATTACCAATATTGCGGATGGCTTCAATAACAAAAGAGTTCTCCTTACTGACTCGTAAGGGTGGCCTTTCTCCAAGACCATCTGAACAAGAGTTCTCAAAGAAGTGAAGAAAGCACTGGTATAGGTCTCGACGGCGATATTTGTCATTGCCGATACACCAGGAGTCGCCACTTCAACCTGAATCCCTCATTCTGCAGAAGATGGAGGAATCACGGATTATGCACATGAGATCTTGGTGCATGCATCCTCGAAGAGCTTCCTTTCTCAACCTGAGTCCCCATATCTAGAAGAGCCAAGGTTGAGCTGAAGTTGAAAGCTGTGGAAGTCAACGGAGCCACAACAATCATCCCTACGGGACCCTCTGCAATAAAAAAGATGCAATTATTATCATATTAAACAAAATCAGAGGAGCAATGGTGAATAAAGTCAGAAGTTCACCTGAGTTTGACAACACATATGGAGTCTCACGAGGCGTAGTATCTTACTCTGTAAGGAGCCTCGTCATGGTGTTCTCAGAGACGGCCACATGGCTACTCCCAACTTCAGAACCACCTGATAAGAATCCAGCTTGGTCACTTGGGGCTGCCGCCTCTGCCCCTGTAATGCCCCAGTTCCAAAATACATAGGACTAGGAACGTAGACATGCCAGCCGTATAATAAATATACGTAAGCTGTAAATACAGTAAAACCACAGCTAACTAATCTCATCCACAAAATGAAAGAATAAAAGATATCATATAATCAACTATGTACAATATGTTAGGCAGAGACATATCCACTACCAACCATTTAAATGAAAATGAATAAATACAAATGATAGAAATTGTCGAGCGAAGCGAAGGATGATCCAAGAGCACATCATCTTGATAGAAAAGAGATGATCACGACCTTTGCTAGAATACCTGCGGGAAGACAAGAACACACACCTGGAGAGATCACTAGGTCCTCAGAGGGACGTAACAAGATACATAATATCATGCCATAATACTGAATATAAACTGCTCAATAAATAAGTCAATTAAATTATAACATGGTCCAATACACACTATTGAATTAGCGTACCATCCTCCCAACCAAACAAGGATACACTACAACAAAAATACCTTTTAATGACGGCTAAAAATCGTCATTAATTAAGAACCATGATGTTTTTTTCTTAATCCAAGCGTTATGAAATCAGGTGTTATAAATGTTTTTCAAAGCGTTATATATAATTCTTCCGAAAACGTCATTAATAGGTTGAATTTCTGCTACGTTTTATTTTCAAAGCGTTATGGATAGTTATGTAAAACCGTTATGAATAGTTAATATGGTTTAGAAGTCAGGACATTTTGAAAGCGTTATGAATGGTCATTGTATCACATTTATAACGCTATATACTGCATGTTATAGATTCCAAACACTGCTCAATTCAATTCGAAAACAACCACTTTGAACCATATTGACAACAAAACATTGAAATGTAATATAAAGTACCATTAATCTCCATTTTATTGTCTCAAAATAGGGTATATCAACATCTCACAGATATAGAGTACTTTATCTAGCTACATTCCATTGTCTCAAAATAGAGTACTTTAGCTATCATTCTACATTTCTCAGGCCATATACATCTTCTCAAAATATATAGAGTAATAGAGTACACTTTAGCTATATCAAAACTATCCACATGAAAACATCACACACTTTAGCTTCAACTTAGTCACATGAAGACCTGTGTCCACAGCACATGTACCCTGCAAAAGATAAAACATGTGTGCATATGTATATATGTGTGTGTGTGTGAGAGAGAGATAGAGAGAGAGAGAGAGAGAGAGATCACCTTCACAACAATGATTGCAATAACACCACAAACAATTAGAAACAAAAAGGCCATGATGCATTTATCAGTGGTCACCTGAAAGCAGAGTTTGGCTTTGTCAAACCATGAAATGATGATAATTTATACAAAGTGCAGATGACAAGGCATTACCTGTCTAGCAAGCTCCTTCACCAATTGAGTAGCCTTCTTGATGTAGAAATGAATTGTATCCAGCTCATTAACAACGCGACCCATTTGTTCAATCTGCACATAACAACTATGCAATATGGATAAAAGAACAATCTAATACCATATATTTGGGATTATAAGTTTCAACAATCCATGCAATTTACGACACCATTAATGAATATGGTTGCCACGGATTATTCGTCGAACTTGTTAATGAAGCCAAGTCGAGCTTGTTAATGAAGCCAAGTCGAGCTTGCAAGCTGCTCGTTCATCTGCAGCCCTACAAGCAAGTGGATCTGTTGTATTTACAAATCTAACCTCGATTCAGTTGTTCTTACTTAGGAGCGACTTGGAAGCTTATTTTTCCGGTGACGGAAGTTTGTTTCCCCAATGATGGGAGCACATTTCCCCAATGATGGGAGCACGTTTCCCATAACATGAACATAAATTTAAAAGATGACCAAAATTTTGGGAAGAAAGTTGGATAATTTTTAATACACATTCATCGAAGTAACAAAAAACTAATGATTACTTACCTTGACATCATACAAATCACCATGTGAATGATCTCTCTGTAACTTTGAACTGGATTTTATAAATTTCTAATAAGTTTTAAGATATCTATAAATTTTTATAACAATAATTAATAAACATAAACAATTATTAACGCACGCTCCTAACTTTAGACTCTTCTAATAGTGACGCTCCCCCGCTCCCGCTTCTGGTTTCTAAGATTTGCAACAGTCAATATATTCCTTAAGAATTGTAATAGGGTAGGTAGTACAAAACTAAAGCCCGACCAGGATTTGTCACATGACATAAAACATGGATCTCATAGTTATATAGAGTTGGGTGCCTTCTGTGCTTGAGTTTGCAAAATTTAAATTGGTGAACCCAAATTATTTTGAGTTTGAAGCCATAGTTCCTTGTTCATTACTTGGGAAAGAAATCTAGAAATAGAACCCAAATTACAAATAAACACAAATGTAAGTTCTAAATATTATCTCTGTATGTTATTACTAATTAATATCTTGTAAGTTCTAATTATTATATCTGTATTTTGTTACTAATTACTAGCTTGCCCCTGCTTTTCTTAATCCCTTGTTAATTTCATATGTAGGTTATGTGTAACCATGAACTACAAATTGAAAGCCTGTGCCAAGAGGAAAACATTTATTCTCTTTTGTTCTGTCCATGCACAATCAAAATCCACTCTCTCCAAGGTAAACCATACCCAGTAGCTTTGTAAGTTTGGGAAAGTCTAAAACCAAATATGAAGACAAAAACCATAAAGGAAGGAGACTTCATATGTACCACGGAACTAAATATAATAAGAGGTTCTCATTACACGCTCAGTCCATGGGTGGTGAAGAGTAATCAGATTATTCGAGCCATTAGTTGCAATTACACGCCGACTTGGAATTTTTATTAATTCACAACCTAGCTAATTAGATTGACTGGTCAATTACTCGGTCAAAATAATCGCCGATTAATCCTATTTTCTAGAACATTGGCAAAACCTAAGGGACTCGTTCCAAGCTGGATATATTGAACTAAGTAAAAAGACAAAAAACAAGCCAAATAACAAAATACACAAAACTCGACTGGCAAGTGGAATGCTAATTCAGTTTGGATCCTAGAACAAACAACAGGCAAGAACAGGTTAATTCATGTGACTCACGTCAAACACCATCCGATAAATTGCAGATTGGACAATGCCAAAGCAGCAACACGAAGGTTTGTGAAAACAATGTCACTTATGAAGCTCAAAAGATCTCAAGAGCAGAAGGCTGCATGCAGCAGTGATAACTGCAAGAACGATTATTTGAGATAGTAAAGATAAACACAGACACCAAAAGGTATCAAACAAGGTACCAGAAAACTGTTGGAAATAGTACCAAATCAAATATCACTGGACTCAAAGAAAAAGAAATAAACCATTTAGGCATTGTTAAAAACTGAAGGTCAGAAAAGGTAGAACACAAACAAAAACTAGTACCAGGAGCTTTTGCAGATTCTTTAGCAACATGCAATGAGCCTTTGGTTCCATCAGTAACCTTTCGGTTATCAACTTTTTCAATATCTGCGCTGCAGCTACTGGTGGTCTCAGAATCACTGGAACTGTCTGATGACCTATCAATGAGATCAGAAGAAACATATGAGGAAGCACAACATTCCAGAGAAACCCAGGAAGAATGCTATTGATAGTAATAAGAAATATACTAGGAAACAAGTGTAAGAAACCACATGAAAACAACACACCGTTTTAACTTGCGTCTGGATCGTTTACTGCGTCTTTTTTTTTGTTTTTCTCTACGTCGATCTCTCTTTTTTCTTCCAGTTTTATGTTTGTCCTTCTTTGATGTTTTCTTTCTCCTCTTGCAATGATAATCACTCGATGAACTAGTTTCAAATGATGAAGAGTATGAATCAGATTCACTATAAGAAGGGTAGGAATCTGAATCAGATTCATCTGAACTGTCTGAGTTAGACGATGCATATTTCCTCTTTCTCTTCTTTCTTTTGTCCTTCGCAGCTCTTTTGCGCCTTACCCTCCCTTCACCATCAGAATTATCATCTGAAGAAAGATCTCCTAACTTTTTCATTTTTTTTCCTGCAAGGAATGCACTCAGATTAAAATTGACCAAGAAACAAAATAAATACTGACCAGTCATAATTGCACCCTCTTATACCTCTCTCTGCCTTAACCTCATTAACACTTTCCACATGAACTTCTCCACAGTCCACGACTTTTACAGGACAAGAAGGTTTCCCATTCTCTGAGCCAATCTGTTCTAGCTTCTTCAGTAAGCTCATCCCATTCACTACCTTCCCAAATACAACATGTTTGCTGCAACAAATAGAATGTGACCTCAACATCTGATAATTATATACAACATCTATTAACTAGTTTTGTTCCCCTTCTCTGCAAGGGATGTTCTGGAGAACTCCAGAATTTTTTCAAAAGAGTATAATAAGCATTAGTTATTATTGGGAGGAAGCAATTGAAACACATCTAATCATAATAATATGCTATGTCAGGAGACTGGATCACCTAACCCGATGGTTGTGCATAAAAGAATAACATTAGAAATATCACCATTTTTTTTATTATTGTGCCCAATTTGGTACGATGAAACTGAACAAATTCTCATGAGGAAAATCTAAATTGACCATGAACACTCCAAAAATCAAGAAAAAAGTATTTTACCCATCAAGATAGGGTACAGCCTTGAAGGTGATGAAAAACTTGGAACCATTTGTGCCTGGACTCAAATTTGCCATGGATAAAAGGCCAGGAGCGTCATGCTTCAACTTAAAGTTTTCATCTATAAACATTAGCATTAATGGTACAATAATTATGTGACTTTGCAATTTAAGAAGAAGAACAACATCTCTTTATCAGTGCTACACAAACCTGGAAATTTTCTACCATATATACTCTCTCCACCACTGCCTGGATAAAGCAATTAAGATTGAGCTTTTATATTACAGAGTATACACAGCAAGTGACATATAAAAAGGCCTGAGCATATCAAATCAATACCATCACGTTTGGAAAAGTCACCACCCTGTAAGAAGAAACAATACAATAAGTCATTCATGTTTCTACCAGTCATAATCACATAGGTAGTTTAAAGAGTATTGCAAATCAACAAACTAATACCTATACTATCTCACTGACTACTCTTTTAACTATTATGTATGACAAGTTAATATGAATAGGAGCGAATAAACAGTAGTAGATATTGGCAAGAAATTAGTACAGAATTTCCTTTTAGAAACTAAAGTAAGCCGGGCATCAGTTGGACGACATACTTGAGCCATAAAACCTTTGATTATGCGATGGAAAATCGACCCCTTGTAGTACAACGGTTTAGCAGTGGAGGTTCCAATGCCCTTCTCACCTAAAAGGATGTCAAACCAAAAGTTTAGGTCAGCTATCTTGCATACAAAGATGTAATTACAAATATTTTAGCTATTTATGATTATTTAAGCATAAAAGCAGAGAAATTTAGAGATGTAAAGAAGCATAGATAACAGAGCTCCATTAACTTAGCATGTGTAAGCTTGCCAGGTTGCCAGGTATGAAGCAGCACAGGTTGTAACTCAGAACCCCTTCTTGATGCAGATTAGACACTAAAGTTCAATAACTTAACAAAGTCGACCAAGAACTAAGGGGTGTTTTGAACCTTTGGAACTTGGGGAAGCTAAAGAATCCAAGAAAGGAAGGATTTTTGTCCATTCCATCCCAACCAGCGTTTCCAAATCCAAAAAAAAACGTTCAATTCCTAAGATTTTCCATAAAAAGGTAAAATTTCACTGCTGAATGCGGAGGTGACTGGACCTCCAGACCCACTCAAAATTCCACAATGGATAAGAAACCGAGAGAAATAACTAGCGATCTCACCGACCTGGAACGGATTTCTCTGATAGATCCCTCCGTCCGTCGACTAGAGGCGGATCCGCAGCGGAAACCCCAGAGATCGACGCCAAGGCGGAGCCGACAAAGAGTCCGATCGCAAGGGAGCGACGGAGGAGCGCCATCGTCGCCGAATTTTGCAATGGGGAGTACGACCGATCTCATCCGATTTCACATCGAGGGAGATAAATTAGGGTTAGGGTTTACTTTTCTAGAGTTAGGGTTTGGATGGAGGAAGAAGGAGGAAGGAGGGAGAAGAAAGCCCGGGAGAGAACCAAGAGGAAGATTGACGAGAGAGGAGAGCATTATAACGGCGGGAGAGGAGCGGGCTGAGGGGAGCTCGGGAGCGGGAAGCGGGAGGAGAAAGAGAGAAGGAGAAAGAGAGAAGGAGAAGGGGTTGAGACTTTTCCTTAAGTGCGGGAGTAAGTACGGGAGAGTCGAGGTTTCGACTTAAATTTTGGTGTTTTTTTCATAACGCTCATATCACTGAGAGACAATCAATAACGTTTATATAGAAAATCGTCATAGAATATAGTCTTGCTGAACTTTGTTGACGCTTCTTTATCAACCGTCATGAAATCCACTTATCAAGCGTCATTAATAGGTCTTTTTGTTGTAGTGATAGGAGATGGCACCCTAATTCATGATGACGTATCTTTCCAAGCTATGAATCCAATATGGTATCCGGACCACAACAAGGTTCAGTACATTCTCATCGGAGTAGTGAGCCACACCTATAACCAAACAAGGACAAGATGTGGCAAACTAGTCCGCGACACGTTACTGTTCCAAGCCGCGATCAGATATAAGTACCCAAACTAAAAGTACTCATACTTAACGGATAAGGGACCCTAACCGTTCCAAGTGAATGCAGTTAAGAAAAAACCTCCAACGTATGGGCGCTCTAGCTAAAATGGGATCGGCATAGTCCCCACTTGGGGCACTAGGGGCCTCAAGCATAACCATTCCTCGAACGTCAGTGGCCAGCAATAAAATAAAGGGTCGTCAACCCGCATCTTCGGCGGAGCGTACGATCATATGGGAAATATGCATAGTAGCCCACACTAAGGATATGTCCTCCCCACCCAATGCCTATATGTTGCCTTAACAACACATAACCTCTATAACCGCTAAGTCAAACTATCATGCGATACTATTAGCGGTTGACCCTATCGCACGGCTTATATGTACTCGTGGCCAGCCAGTCACGCATGTTCGAGTTCTATATGTGACTCGTGACTTCGTGGTACAGCTGTGTCAAGGCCAATGAATGCAACACAAAATAGGGTGGTCTCTTAAATCTAAGTTTAATGTGTTTAAAAATAAATAACGGGAAATAGAACCACATAGTATAATGTATCTAATTATGAAAATATAGCACAGTTTATTTTGTAGAAAAAAATAATAAATAAATGCATGAAATATTAGCTAAAGTAAATATACAGCTAATGGCAAGGTATTTTGCTTGAGGTTGTGTGCAGAAAGGGCGACGTCCAATAACTCGAATCGACTGATTAGTGAAGCATAGAAAGTCGAATCTCATAAACGTCATCGGATGCTATAATAAACACCATGAATGTTTCCAAAATAAGAAAAATAGCTAGGATAGACTATCTATAAGTCCAATTTTGCACACAGGAGCAAAATCCTAATTTTGGGTCAAAACGATGTCCGCCGTTGGACCCATTTTGCACCTAAAAGCGTGCTAGTACCTACGGTCTCTAAAGTAGTCAAACTACATGTCTACAGGTCTGGTTTGATGAGATGAATCTAACCGTATGTCCAAAGTTGGATTCCGGTGGGCCGTGCACAATTTCGCCCATTGGATCGGGTCGCAGGCCCGCCAAAAAGATATTCCGGTCGACCTTCTCAGAATCGGACCAAACTTAGCACACATAACCAAAAAAATGATTCGGTCCTGTTGGCACAAGTTTCGTCTCGATACGACGAATGTGTACAAAGTTATGGCCTAGTTTGGAAAGTGGCCGATACGGGATATCTCGACGGATACGCTTCGATTTCGTCACGCGCGCACAACAAAATTGAGTTCCGTCAGTTCCCACACGTCGACAACATTCATACGCATCTTTCGTTGGTTATGGGCCGCGACCACGTCGCCCGATTTATCGGGGCGCGCGCCGTATTGATAAGATATTTCATTTTTTAGTTTTTCGAAAACAGATTTTTTACGAACTTTGGATTCAAAAATAATTGCATATACTGCATGATAATTTAAACTACAAGAAGGGAATTGAAGAGCTATATGTGTCCAAAATGTTGTTCAAACAATTTCCAAAAATTTCTACTAGGTTGGTCAAAAATCTTTTTCAAACAGGGGGATTGGACTGTTTTATATTATGTTCTTGGGGCAGTTTTTCGACGACTTGGTGTCGACTTTCTGAATTGATGGTTCATTCCCATCAACTTCTAATTGTTGGGGCTTCTAGAGGGATATGTAGGCTTTCTAGGACCATTTATGAAATCGAAATTGATCAAGAAACTAGGGAGCAATTGAGTCGTGAATGGAAGTACCTCTCAGCGTATTCAAACAGAGCCTTCTCTGTTTTGGGCGGCATGGGGCTAGTGCGACAGTGCTCCGACGATCGACGTCCAGGTGCAGGCTGTCAAGAAGGTGTACGAGGATGTTAGGGTGGCTCCGGGGCCTCTGCGCGAGATCTTTGGGTGGGATTTCGTCGGTTGTTCGAAGAGAAACCCAAAAATCGGTTATCTATACCTATGCTCAGTCCGGGTTTCTTTCGAAGGATTTTCTAATCAAATCTAATCAAGATTTGATATTGGATGCGTATTTTAATCAGAGGATGGTTAGAGTTAAGATTTCATAAATTTTTTTAAAACAAACTGATAAGATTTAGAGGAAGATTGAGCTCAATCTGTGTAAAAATACAAACAAACAGAGCCTTATACTTGCAGTCTCAAGGGAGAAAGAAAAGGGGTTCGCGAGATTTAGTTTTTGTCTTCTTGTGAGAAATTTGCGAGAAGTGCTGTGGGGTTGGCTTTTTTTTTGCCTCTTCTCTTTTATATATAAAAATCATTTTTAGGGAAGTACATAAAGATTTGTAAACAAAAGCAAAAATTATAAGAAAAATATTTTTCTTAAAAAATACGTTCCAACCTATATGCGTATGTATACATTTAGCATATATACATACTTAATACCTCTAATCATTTATAAAAGGATAAAAAATTTATTTAATAACTATAATCGTTTATAACATATCCTCATTATGTACGTGCTAATGAATCTATATATAAAAAATCTAAAATATTTAAAATATTTCTATAGGACATTCTACACAATTTTTATTTATTATATATGAAAAAAATATAAACTCTATTTACTAATATACATATAGTATACTATATATACTTAATATATTCATAATAATTATTCTAATTATATAATATAGAAACCCTAAAAATAATTCTAAACTTTTCATTATTCTTTAAAATATGTTATAATATTTCCAATAATAACAGAATATATATATATATATATTTTTTATAATAACAGAATATATTTCCAATAATAACAGAATATATATATATATATATATATATATATATATATATATATATATATATATATATATATATATATATATATATATTTTATATGTATATATATATATATATATATATATATATATATATATATATATATATATATTTTTTTTTTTTTTTTTTATATATATATATATATAATCATTTAGAAAAAGATAAAAAATTTATTTAATAACTATAATCGTTTATAACATATCCTCATTATGTACGTGCTAATGAATCTATATATAAAAAATCTAAAATATTTAAAATATTTCTATAGGACATTCTACACAATTTTTATTTATTATATATGAAAAAAATGTAAACTATATTTACTAATATACACATATACTTAATATATTCATAATAATTATTCTAATTATATAATATAGAAACCCTAAAAATAATTCTAAACTTTTTATTATTCTTTAAAATATGTTATAATATTTCCAATAATAACAGAATATATATATATATATATATATATATATATATATATATATATATATATATATATATTTTATATATATATATATATTAAAAAAATATATTATATATATATATATATATATATATATATATATATATATATATATATTTAAAAAAACCAAACGGCCGTGTCAAAGACACCCAGCCACCGCTTGCCCCGGGGGCCGTGGGCGAACCACCAAGCCGCCCCCGTGGGGGCTCGAACTCCGTCTGATGCCCCAAGTGCCGGTGCGCCTAGCCACTTGAGCTACAAGCGCCCGGCATATATATATATATATATATATATATATTATATATATATATATATATATATATATATATATATATATATATATATATATATATATATATATAAATATATATATATATATATATATATATATATATATATATATATATATAATATATGTATAATATAAATATATATATATATATATATATATATATATATATATATATATATATATATATATATATATATATTATATATATATATATATTTATATTATATTATATTTATATTATACATATATAAATATATATATATATATATATATATATATATATATATATATATATATATATATATATATATATATATATATATATATTTATTTATTTAACACATATATTCCAATACCGAAACTCTCTCTATATGCACTATATATTTATATACACCTAATATATTACTTCTTACAAAATTATAAAGTAAGAAAAATCTAGGGGTAAATCTTACATTTGTAATTTAGTCCACTAAGAATAAAAAAATTGTAATAAAATATATCAAAATTTTTGGGGGGTTTACATCCTACCCAACTTATAAAAATTTCGTCCTCGAAATTAAAATAAAACTTAATATAACAAGTAATAAAAAGTATAATGAGGTTGAATATGAAAGGAGAGTAGGTACATTAAATCATAAATCGGCTACCGAAAAGATAGAGGTGGTAGTTATAGAAGGAATCCAAACTGACAACATATTCCACAAGATAGGGTATTTAGTCTTGCATGGTTCATGGATATTCAGTTCGTCTTGATGGAATGGGCCGATATTGCACGGTTAAAGATCAAATGGGACGAATATGGGCATCGGTGGTTTTTCAAAGAAAAATGTGTCATACATGTGGTGTAGTTGAAATGGAGCACAAGATGGTGCGTTTATGTGGGACATGTATGTTATGTGCATGGAGTGGCTCGCCTAGTTCATGAAGGTCAACTTTGTTGGAAGAAAATGGCTAGTGTTGTACTCCAAACATCGAAGTCACGGTAAGGTATCAAAATGATACGGATAGAAATAAACGTTATAACCCAATGATTTATTTATTCCGCTGGAACCAATCTTTGATTTTAATCTATATGGGCTGGACAAGATCCCTAAAATCAATCGGAACCATTCCTACTAGGTGATGTTAGCCTAGAATAAGTTTCAACTCGAGTGGTTGAGCTAATTGCCAGCAAAGTTAGTTAAGAAGGTTCTGTAAGTCTTAAAGATGCACCTTCCGTGACTTTTGTGTATAATTAGCATATGAAATTAAATTGAGTGGTACACTAGTGGCATGTGTGTAGTGAGCTTCGAGTGGATCACAACCATATATTTGGTCGAAGGATTTGAGTCGAGGTTGGATCTCTAATTGAGGTCAAAAAGTACATCGGTATTACAGTAAGGGTTATAGCTAGACTTTTTGACCTGAAAGTCGTATCAAAAAAATAGAGTACAAGGGGACGTGTTTGAGTGGGATATGATATGCCTAAATGAAGTTGGACTCCTCTAGGTCTTGTACATGAAATTTGTTGGAAGGTAAGAGCTGGTCTCGTGCTCCGAATAGCAATGTCACGGTTGAGGACATCAAATGATCTAGATAGAAAGTGGGTGCTCATGAGGTACTAATTTATCATCCTAATGGAAACCAACTTAACCTATCAATCAATAGTCCTAAAAAATCCTAAAATTTAGAAGGCATACAATCAATAGAACTAAGACAAGGTTTTTGGATTAATGAGGTTATAAAAATTTCAAAGTCGTAATGTTGTACCTCGACTCCTGATTATAAAAGAATACTAGACGACGTAATAGATAGTGGGATATGGTAGATGTAAATCAAGTTTGAAGGTCGTTCTTCGATTTCGAGTAGATGGAAACGATTGTGTATATATAGCTTGATGGAACTGGGGATTCCCATGACCCTTACTTTGGTGTGCGTATTGATCGATAGAAAGTTAAACAGATTTAATACGTATTCTAACCCTTTATAGGCGGAAAATAGGGTTCACGAATTATACCTGCGACGGAAAGAAGACAAGTAATTCCTGGCAATCTCGAGCGGACGACCCCAAGATCTTCTGCACGTATTCCTTCCTCGAGTTGGACGTCGTGTGGGCGACGATCTCCCAACCTTTTCTTCTCTTTGGTAGCCCTCTCTTTCTCTCCTTACGTGAATCACGAATTTAGAGAAAGCTTCAGATTTCTGATCAGTAATTTGGCGGCCAGAGAATAGAGGATATATATAGGCTACGACAGGGACCATGAGGAGAAATTAGGGTTAGTCCTCCTAACGGATCTGGATATCCCGTGTTCAACCCGAACACACAATCCAGGCCCGTTAACAATAGCTCGGTCCACTAATGAGCTATTGTTGCACTACCTCCCTAATCCCAAATTATGTTTGTGGGCTCCTTTTATTATATGCTCGTTTGGCTCCCCATGTTAAGATATCGTATGTCCGTCGATCAAATTAAGTTACTGACAACTGTATTGATTCGACATCTTTTATCCTTAAGTAGTACTGCTCAACTTTATTTTTTATGTTGGATATAATCCACCTGCAGGGTTTACATGACAATCCTTATGAGCTCCTTAAGGGGACATCATCTGTAACGCCCCAGAACCAGAATACTGGAGAGCGGGGGCGAACATAGCCAGCTACGTATATTGAAGTGCAATCCACCTCACTATACGGTCACGGCTGTCTAGATACATGAGGGTTTAACTAGAAGCCATCAGTCTCTTATGGTCATGAACTAGCCTATTGTCTCAATCTCAAGCAAGTAATAACAGTTAAAAGATGTTAGAGCACCAAATATACAATAGTAAGGCATCCCATACATTATATTTTTGGATGATCATGAAGCTAGTCATTTACAAAATACGAAGACTAGTAAGAGTTTCAGTCATAAATGATCAACCCTAGGATTTGCCAACCATGTTACAGCCCATAGGCAGACAGTAAGTAAGTGCAATCGAGCTAACACGTGCTCGTCGGCTAAACGCCTCAAAAGAATATTTTTACAATAGAGTGGAAGAGCCAAAAATAAATCCACTCGTTGCCCGGATTACGCCTGGTGGTCACCATCGGGCTGGAAGGTCGGTAGATCCTCTGGAGCTGCTCCGATATCTGGCCATACAAAACCAGCTGGGTCAGATACCAGAAAGAGCAAGTGCCACAAAGGAGGCTTCACTTAAGAACTAAAACCAGCAATTAATACAAAACATAGTTATATAATAAATGGCTTGAAGTATAGAAAATTATGATGATATACGATAAGATAACCATGGAACTATTCAGATAACCAAGTTACAACCCTTAAACCAAACAAGGACCGGGGTTGAAACTCTTCATCTGAATGGAACTTGGTTTTCCACCATTTATCAAAAAGGTAATACAAGCAATCGGGTCATGTAACAATCTTGTACAGGATCAGGACAAGACTAAACTGATTAAACTCCATCCAATCAATCACAGCTAAGCAATAAGTACGGCTTGATACTTTAACTAACTAGGGTTATCACAGGCCTAGTTACTAGCAAGATGCAATGAGATTATTCCAACAGCCACAAGCCCTGCAGACCATCCAGGTTATCCAAGTCGAATATCCGTTCATGAAGGGTGCAACACATGACAGTGTGCTGGAAATGTGCCCTACTCGTCGACAGGCTACAAGTCCACATGCGCGCCCAGATAACGGGATTGCCTGTAGCTGGGAAATCTCTTCATGACTACTGGATTATTCTAGTTATTAGCCTTAGTCAATTTCAGTAGGTACCCCTGACCGTGGTACTCAGGGGTCCCTGTCCTAGACATGATGCAAGACAATACCGGTTCATATGTACAAACACAACAGTCCACGGTGTCCAGGCCATTCATTCTTGTCATGCCATGCTAGCCATCGCAACAGCATATCGAGGTACATCATGTCAGGTTTACTTGTCAGGAGTGCGCCACGACGGGCCACTATCATGTCATGTTACTTGTCAAGAGTGCACCACTACGGGTCACTGTCGTGTTCATGGCACATGTGCAGAATATCATAGTGCAAGCATTCTATCAAGGGACCCAAGTTACACTGAGGGCCATAAGACAAAAGTATAAATGTAACAACTCAACATAAAATGCAAGGGGCTATGGAAGAGTCATGCAGCTCGGGGTTAAGGCCATGCGGCTCGGGCTCATGCGGCCAAGAAGGAGACAGACTTATGCGGCCAGGGAATGAGGGCTCATATGGCCAGGGGAAAACATGTGGGCTCATGCGGCTATGGAGGAGGGCACATGCAGCTGAAATTGGAAGGACTCATACGGCCAGGAAAGATCGGGCTCATGCGGCTGAGGCCAACTGAAGCCATACAGCTAAGAGGAAAATCAAGTTCACGAGGCTCCGAAAATCAAGTTCATGCGGCTCGGGATCATGCTCATGCGGCTGGAGTAAAAAAGGTGCATGCGGCTGGAGGGGATGGGTCTCATACGGCTCGGGAAGAAAGGTTCATGCGACTCAGCCAATCAGAGTCATGCGGCCCGGTCCAAGCAATGCCATGCGGCTAAGTCCCATGCGGTCAGGAGGATCGGGTTAATGCGACTGGGAAAAGAAGTTCACGCGGCCAGGAGAAAAAGGAGTCCATGCGGCCCGGTCCAAGCAATGCCATGCGGCCGGGGAAAACTTGCCGCATGAAAGCCATGCGGTCAAGCACTGTTTTTCTTCTCCAATTTTCCGAGAAGAAGAATCATAAAGCCATTGCTCCCAAGCTCCATGAATCCATCATCTAAGGCTAGAACTCGGACTTCCATAGGTCAAAATAGGGTAGAACGAAATTCTCCACAACCTGGAACACTCAAAACTTACAAATAACAAGGTTTAATAGATCAAAATCCAAGAAATCCGAAATTGAAACAAGTTTAGATCTACACAAAATGAGCCATGGAAATTAAAAGTGCTAAGTACTAAAGTGTCTTAGAATCTCATAAGGAAGAAAATGGAACAACAAAACTTGAGTTTCTCCATGAAGCAAGGTGCACTTGCCTAAGCTCTCCCACTCTCTCTCTGGTAGGTGAAGAGTAATGGTGAGGAAGAAGAAGAGTAAATGAGGAGAGAGAAAGGGGTTAGGATATAAATGATGATGGTGGTGGTAGGTAGGGGTTTTCTTTTGGTTCATGATGAACACAAAGCAAACCAAACTAAGCCAAACCAAGATGAACCATAACCAATGAAATACTAAAATAACCATGCAATTAGACCTGCAATACAAGTCAAGATACGTACATGTATACCAAAATACGTAATACGGACTATGGTCGTTACATCATCAACCCGATGTATCGGGACATGGATTCCATTTATAATCAACAGCCCATCATACATACAATATTATTATCCAATTCATAGAGGTTGTTGATCCATAATGAATCTCACTCTTTCATGAGTCAAAGTAATGCACACTGCATATACATATCTATTATTATATCGGGATTAAGAGCACAAGCATCCATAATAATAGAGGTGTTTGTTCTCTTATGTAGTCAGTACAAAGAGAACAACCTCAAGTGGTCCTGTTCAATACACACAAAGTGTACTAGTGTAAACCTATAGTCAAGATAGACTAATACCAGATTACACTACAACCTTTCCAATAGATTGTCCAAGTCCATCTAGGTTGTGAACTATTTATATACTCCATAGGGAATTGATAATATGATCTTCTGTGTGACACCACACACCATATTATCTACAATATAGAATATCAGACATTTGTATTAACACTTGCAACAAATACAATATACAAACATTTGCCCATATGATTCTTATTCAAAATTTAAGGAAATAAGGTTACTACAAAAGTGATGCTTTTAGTATATAATCCTAACATAGCTTTCATGGCCATAGAGGAATACTTCGTGTCTACGAGTGTTTGTTTTTCGAAATAGGTGACGAAAAACAATAAGAGTTTGAGGAAGATGGGATCAAATTGCAAATATGGGTTTCAAAGACGATTTAATAGTTCAAAAGGGAATTGTCAAGACCATTGCGGATGAGATGTTAAAGGACGAGTTTAACTATATCTCAATCCACGTAGAGTAATCATACGAAGAGCGAACCAAGTGCACTAGGTTGATAAGACCATCATGTACCGGTTCTGATTAGATAATATATTAGTGGACATGCCCAGATAACATATGTCTTGAACAAGCTCAATAAAAGGATGAGCTTATAAAACTAGGCTATAATAGCAACATTAATCACGATAGTTAAAATTATAAGTACGTGATAAGATGAAGAAAGTGTGAATAGTTCAAGTTCTTCAAATAAAATCTAAAACTCATCCAGTGTTTGTGCCTATACAGTCGTCTTATTGTCTTCTGGTCTAAGGCCTTGATAAAGGTCAAAGGGAGTGTTAGGTTGTGAGGCATTCTACCCAACTTATAAGAGTTAAACGAATAGTATGATGGTGGTCTAAGGCTTCTGTTTCTTGTTCATGTATAGACACTGATTCAGGAGTGGGTTGGTCCCCTACTTCATGAATCCTGTGTTGTAAGGTGACATGGTTGGATCCATTATACTATTCGAGGATTGGGAGTTGTTAACAGTTTTTGTGATCATACCCAAAACTACTTGTACACAGCTCACCCTCACCAAACGCAGGGTGTAACCTGATATTTTATTACTTGTGCATAGCTTTCTATATATGGCCGACTTGATCCATTACATGTACTTGTGAATAGTTAGTCATATGGAAGAGCCTAATCCTGACCCAAGTCGATCACATAACACTCTAATATCTCAAGGCACTATTTAGTATTACATGATATTTCTGATTATCTGTTGATATACCGTATTCTTGATTTACTTACATGTTCTTATCTACCATGATGTGATTCTTATTTATCCTGTATTTTATATTATTTAGTTTTGCTATCCATCATGTATCACATTTACATACTGTTTCTTTATAGCACTTGTCAATTTAATGAAACTGTTATTAGTTTTTGTACTTTGCTACAATCTTAACTGGATAATATTTTTTAAAGGACTTAGATGACTTTTGTCTGACCTACTATGGACAAGGGATAGATAATGACGTTGCACAAAAGATTTTTGTGGAGCCAGTGCTCGTAGAGGATGCACCTCCAGTAGTATCTTAGCTGGTAGCTAGGTTTGCTAGATTTGTCTTCAATTTGACATATTTGGGGTTGTTATATTTATTCAAGATATGTATTATTTGACATAGACTTCTAGACTTGTTTGTATGAGACTTGTGCTACTACTCTGTTTCCATTATTTTATTATCTTCTATCGATATCGTGCTGTTATCTTTCTCTAGAATATGTGATTGAGTATTGTTTATAGATGTCATATTATTATTCCTTCGTACGGAGATAAGTTATACTGTTGACAAGTTATATTTCACATCAGTTATACTGTTTAGATAGTATTGTTGACTTATACTACATTCTACCGTCGATACTGTGGCGTAGGCTGGACGTATCCACGTGGTCATACCCCTAAACCGGGTGCGGATCGTGACACATTTTTGTGGTGGCATACAGGTCCAAGGTCGCAATTAGTAAAATTTTGTAGTGATGCTCAGACTTAGAGTACTATTATGAGCCTCATATTAGGATATAGGTTGTAGGCTATATTAGGAGATACTCAATCATAATTTGGAAAAAACTTCCAAACTTTTGATTACTATGATAATTCTTTTTGCAATTATTCTTCAAATTTAATTGTCCTTCTTTGATGATATCTTAACTTGTGCCATATTAACTTTCTTGTTTGATCTATCTTCAAGATGCCGCCGAAGATCAGGTCATAGCACTCTGGATAGCGGGACGTATAGTACCTTCGGAGAGGTCTGCTACTTCACGACCTTTTGCTACAACTGTGGGTTCTGCAGCTCCGGGGGTTGCTCCTACTGCTTCTTTCATCCATGTGGGATTGTCAGCAGCATTCAGGGGTGCTTCTCCACTGGTTCAAAGGACTGTTCCAGTGTAGGCAGAGTTTATTCCTCTACCACCAACTGATGCAGCACAGATGTTCTCATTATTCTAGCAGATGACGAAGGCGTAGAGGGATCAGGCAAAGGCTTGGCAGCGGCATGCTGAGGTTATGTGTCAGAGCATCGAGAGTGCTTATCAGTTGGCACTCGCTGTAGTGGAGAAGGTGGCTGCCATTTAGCCTCAAGGTGCTCCAGTCCAGCAGCAACAGACGAGGCCTAGAACTGTCGTAGACTTCAAGAGGATATCTCCTCGTGAGTTCAAGGGTACCGAGGGTATCCTCTATGCTGACGACTAGCTAGAGGATATTGAGCGAATATTGTGTTTGGCACAGATTGCGGAGAGCTTTCAGGCGAAGGCGGCCGCTAGTCAGCTGTTCGATATCACCCTCACTTGGTATCATACAGAGCCTCGACTTGCGGTGATGGGTTTGACATGGGATGCCTTCAAGAACCTCTTCAAGGAAAAGTTTTTCCCTGATGTGGTTTTGAATGCATTGGAGATCTAGTTTCTAGGATTAGTTCAGCGGAACATATGAGTGGATGACTATGATGTCGAATTTTCTCGTCTAAGTCGGTTCACAAAGAGCATGGTTCAGGAGACAGGGGATCGAACTCGAAAGTTGAGGAGGAGCCTGAACCGCGAGGTCAGATCTCGCATGTCTGGGCGTTACACGATAAACATTCTCATAGATGCCCAGATAGCGGAGGAGGACTTGGTTCTCAGGCCTAAGTGGAACAGCGATGCTATGGGTATTGGTACTAGTACGTGATCGGCCATGCGTCCTCATATCGAGGCCATTTCAGCAGTACCATCATCATCATCAGCACCATGCACCAGCCCATGTATATCCCCCGCAGGTGCAGAGGTAGGCCATCCAGTGTGTGTTCTACGAGAAGCAAGGACACACTCGAAAGTTCTGCAGGAAGAGGTTGGGCATCTGTCTTTTCTGTTGATCGTCCGACCACCAGCTCAAGGATTGTGTAGCTTGTTCAGCTCAGGAAGGTCCAACTAGAGCAACTCCTGTGAGAGCACAAGCAGTACCTGCTGTCCAGCCGAAGGGACCGCCTTTTTTGACTTAGCAGTAGTGTTTTGCCCAGCATCAGTAGCAGAGGGGTGTACCTCAGGATAGATAGTAGAGGAGGCCGAGCCCATTGTAGATGTCGTAGTAGGTTCTTTTCTTCTCAATTTCTTTCCTGCTTTAGTATTATTCGACTCTGTTACTACATATAGCTTTGTATATGTCTCTTTTTCACATAGACACAATATTATTGCTGAACCATTGTATAGGACTTGCCAGATCATTACCAGGGGAGGCATTATCCTAGTCAGTGACTTTTTGTAAGGGGCAAAGAGTTACTTTGGGGGGCCAAAATTTTAGTACGTGTTTGTTCGTAATGCCACTTTTGAGCTACAATATTGTACTTAGAATGGATTAGTTGAGTAGGCACCATGCTAGCATAGACTGTAGAGAAGGCAAATTTTTATTCAGTCCTCCGGGAGAGACAGAGTTCGAGTTTGTCAAGGGGCAGCTGAAAAGAATGATTGCTTTTGTGGAGCTATAGTGGAAGTAAAGGAGTTGCCGCATCCATTGATAGCAGAGTTCTTGGATGTTTCCCCTGAGGAGTTGCCAAGGATGCCGCCGGACAGGGATGTTGAGTTTTCTATAGACTTGGTGTCGGGCACGGAGCCAATCTCACAGCACGTTTATAGGTTCAATAACGGTGAGATGGCAGAATTGAGGTAGCAGGTTGATGAGCTGTAGGACAAGGAATTTATCTGATCCAGTTCTTCACCTTGGGGCGCTCCTTTTTTGTTTGTAACAAAGAAGAATGGATCGGTATGCATGTGTATCGACTACATGGTGCTGAACAATCACTATCAAAAACAAATACTCGTTGCCAAGGATTGATGACTTGTTTGATCAGTTGAGCAGTACGAAGGTATTTTTGAAGATAGACTTGAGGTCGGGGTACCATCAGCTGAAGGTGAAGAAGGAAGACATTTTGAAGACTACTTTTCAGACTCGATATGGCCAGTATGAGTTCACAATTATGCCGTTTGGGATGACTAATACCTCGACAGTATTTATGAATTTGATGAACATGGTATTATATCAGTACCTAGACAAGTTCGTGGTAGTCTTCACTGATGACATTTTGGTCTACTCGAAGATGCCAGAGGAGCACGGGGAGCATTTGAGGGTTGTGCTAGAGACTCTAAGGAATAAGCAGGTGTATGGGAAGCTATCGAATTACGAGTTCTTCCTAGAGCAGGTGGAGTTCTTGGGTTATATTATGACCGAGAAGAGGATCTCGGTGGACCCGAAGAAGATTTCAGCAGTTGAGTCTTGGTCCGCACCAAGCACAGTTGTAGATATTCTGGCAGGCTACTACCAAAAGTTTATTCAGGACTTTTCTCGGATTGTAGAGCCGAAGACCCAACTCACCAGGAAGGACGTAGAGTTTATCTGGATCGAGGAGTGTCAGGCCACCTTTGATGAATTGAAGAAGAGCTTGACCAAAGGTCCTATCTTGACATTGCCATCGGAGACAGGTGGTTTCACTATCTACAGTAACACATCGGAGAAAGGCTTCGGTTGTGTTCTTCAACAACACAGGAAGGTGATTGCCTATGCATCCAGGCAATTGTATCCTCATGAGAAGAACTACCCGAACTATGATCTAGAGTTGGCAGTTGTTATCTTTGCTCTGAAGTTGTAGGCAATACCTGTACAGAGAGCGTATAGAGATCTTCACATATCACAAGAGCTTGAAGTATGTGTTCACTCAGAAAGAGTTGAACATGAGACAGAGGCGGTAGCTAGAGCTGATAAAGGACTTTGATATCTCGTTTCAGTATCATCTAGGGAAGGCCAATATAGTTGCCGATGCCTTGAGCATGTATCCAGTAGCTATGTATTTGACGATATATCATCATCTATTAGCATATCTGGATAGTTTTAGTATCGAAGTGATAGTTCCTGGGATGGAGATGTAGACCTGGGGTTTGTAAATTCAGTCTGAGTTGATGGTCAGAATCAGATCACCACAATGTGATGATATGACTCAGGAGCATTAGAGAGAAGGTTCAGGCAGGGTTGTTGGATGATTTCTCTATCGTCGAGGATAGGTCGCTGAGGCACGGTAATAGATTGTACATACCTAGAGGAGAGCTTCGGAAGAAGGTTCTTCAGGAAGCGCATCGCTCTCAGTACACTATGCATCCTGGTGCCAACAAGATATACAAAGATCTGAGAGAGAACGTATGCTGGTATGGTATGAAGTGGGTAATGGCAAAGTACGTATCCAGATGCATAGTATGCCAGCAGGTAAAGCCGAGAGGCAGAGGCTGTTCGACGTAACAAAAGGTTGAACGAACTTTTTGCTTTATTGAACGTATAAGGTATCTATGTACAAAGAAGGAAGTCCTAAACAGGATATTCTAAGTACATGGAGAAGAGGTTTCTAGGAAAGTATGACGATGAAGATCGAATACTACAGCGGCTCCTTTACTCCGTTGACGATCTGATGACGAATCAACCTTGCTATGGCTCATTGGCGTCTTTGAGGGACTCTGGGGTCACCGATCAAGAGGTTGTCTGGATGAGAAGATCCCTTGACGATGGTTGGTTGGTTGGTTCTTTGGTTGATAGGTGGATGAGGGTGGCCGACTCTTCGTGGATGGAGATCGCTGCTCCTTTGAAGATTGTCGATTGTCAATGTTCCTTCTTTCTTTTCTGATGCTTTTGGGGAAGAAGAACACCTTCTATTTATAGAGAACCGAGCACATATGCGATGTGCATTAGGGTTCCTAAGATATGAAAGAATCTGTCGTTACTGCACTGTGCGGGCTTCTGCGGTACTGGCACGTGGCGGACATCGAGATTCCCCTCAAACGAGATCTCTGGTGGTTATAAACATAACCGAAGGAGGTGACACATGGCGCATGCCGATTTGCTTGTTCGGATACAACCGAATAAATCTTGGGATTTCATATTAGATTTGGAGTCTAATTGAATCTCGTCTAAGATTTAAATCAATGTAATATGATATCAATCATGATTTAATCCCAATCTTCTCTGCAAAAGGCAGTTTAAACAAACCAATTGGGGTGGACCCACGCTTCCTGTGCCTCTGGTGAGGACTAAGTGCTGCTGTGCTTCTGTGGCGACAAGTAGGTCGTACTTCTGGAGACGACGGAACCTCTGTGCTTTCAAGCGACGAATGGACTTGGCTTCGAATGACGACGAGACTTCTGTGCATTTATAGCAACTTATGAAGCTGTGTTTCGGACTACCAGAGTCACTGTGCTGTAGGCGACAAGTAGGCTTGTGCTTCAGGTTGGTGAGGTTATTGTACTTTTGGAGCGACAAATTGACTTGCATTGGTTACGATAGGAGTTCCCAAGTTTCTTATAGAGAAGTGACTTAAGCTTCTAATCCAGAGCAGATGACTGCGCCGTAGGAATGAAGATGGTGTGAGCATATCACCATCCTGCACCTCATGCAGACGCAGGTAAGTAGCTGTGCCTCTGAACAATGAAGGTATTATCTGCGAAGGGAAGGGTATGACACCCTTGCGCGTCTGAGATTGGCGCAGGCAGGTGGCTGCGCCTCTGGAGTGCAAACACTAGCTTCTGGTATAAAATAAGGGGAGGAGGGCCCTACCACCATCTTATTCCTGAGGTTGGCGCAGGCAGATGGTTGCGCCTCTGACTTGAAGGCTTTGGCTTCTTCAAGGTGCTGGGTTGCTGATATGCTTCTGAGAGGCTGCGCCCACAAGAATATCAGAACAAGCTTCGGTGGAGGTCAATCCTCCAGCGTGTGTATCGAGAAGAAGGAAGGTTGCGCTTCAATGAAGACTAATCCCTTGTAAATCCCTCTAGGCTTTTGTCGAATCTGTACTAGATCCTTTGTAGAAGAACAGAATTAGTCCCTTATGTATGGTCTTGATGTGTCTGTACTAGACTTTGGTAGACATGACAATGATGGGACTTCTCTCCATATCTTCTGTTTTATCTTTTTAGCACTGAGCCTGAGTCTTTTACATCTTCTGCGCTTTGGTGAAGGGATGTCTTCAGTTGAGATTTTTCATGCTTCTAAAAGACCCCCTTCAAAGTGTCCCGAACTTGAGTCAAGCTCGGGATACTTTGAACAGAAGCATGCACACGCGTCAGGACTGTATTAACGGGGTGATAGCTGGTGTCACGCCTAGCTCTTAGCATTAATGGTCCTGAGTCATTATTTCAGAGCATGGGCTCCTGATGGCTTCTTGATATTGGAGCCTCTTACGTCTTTTTAGGGATCGTGAATCTCTTTAGCAGAGGAGGTTCAGAGTCACGTTCCTTTGGTCACTCGTAGTACTGCTATCTGTCATGGAGTGGAGCTTTAGCTTAACTTGTAAGCTTCCTTCTGACCGATGTCCGACTCCTGCTTGGACCATGCAAACAGCCTACATAAAGGAAGGTCCTCCTTCAAGAGAAGACTCAACTACTTCAACAATGGCCTTGCTTGCCCGATGTTCAGCTCTTGACAACCCTGGAGTTTGCTTTAGGCGGCCGTCGGTGGCAAATCTTTTTATCCAAAGAAGCTGTAGTAGAACTACCATTGGATCTCGAGATGTCATATGCCCTGGATGTCGTGGGCGTCAATGGTGTCTCGGATCTCTGCTTCCTGGGTTAGGATTGCTTGCCATTCTGACTGAGGAATAGCAAGGCCTGCTGCTGTGGTTGCTCTTGCCGGCCAGCTGGGGAGATAGGAGAGTCCTGTGCTTGTCTTCATCCCCGGTTCGGGCCAGAAGCAGCTTCGGGCGGTGGCCTCCTTTTGACCAAGAAGTGATTGGCTTTGTCACCGCCTCGCCCGCGCTATTGAGAGCTTGTACCGTAATTTTAGCTTTTTTGTTGCTTCTGTGTATGTAACTACGAAGATTCTGTGATAGGTCTTTGTAGCCACATATTTTTATATGTAGAAGCTTTCTTGTTCCCTTTACTTTTGTCTCCAGAATAAAGAGGGAATCGTCATAATGGATTTGCCTAACCAGAGGTAATATGGACGTGGTAGGCTTGATCTTGGCCGGGGTATAGAACAACAATCCAGAGGTAATATGGACGTGAACTGTTTTCTAAACCGCCGGGATAATCATAGAACTAATGCGAGAAGAACGACTACTCAGAGGTAATGTGGACATGGTAGTCGCATCTTCCAGGCATAGAGGAGCAATCCAGAGGTAATGTGGATGTGAAGTGCTTCATCTACTTGAGAGAATATATAGGAGAGAGAGCGAGAGATCCCCTTACCAGAACTCATGGGCACCCTTTTCAGGGGATGTGGGTGCCTATACTGGTTTTGTCTTCAGACGTGATACTGCCTTAGGAACTTGCCATTGATGGGCATCATTAGCAAGTCTCCATTAGGCTTAGCTAGCCGATAAGCACCCACTACAAGAAAATAGGGCTTTTCCGACGTTTTTTCTTCCGATGTTTATGGAAACGTTGGCTTAGGCATGATACACCGACGTTCTACATTAAACGTTAGAAAATACCAACGTTTTTTCTTAAACGTAGAGGATTATCGGCGTTTTTTTTCTCAACGTTTATGTTTAAGTCGTCTTAGGTAAGTAAATACCGACCTTTTACATTAAATGTTGAAAAATATTGGCTTTTTAACGTTTTTTTTTTCGAAGTTAGTCTGAAACGTCGAAAAATTTATGGACGTTTTGCCGTAAACGTCGATCATTGTGAAATAAACCTTGTTATTATTTTCTTTTCCCTCTGTATTTTGCACTTCCCTATTAAAATACTCTAATTCCTCCACTTCATCCTGCTGCTTTCTTCGGAAGAAAAATTCCAGCCCATGCCCCAACCTTATTTTTATTTAAATTCATCCCTCTCTAGAGCTTCCTCTCCTCCCCCTTCATCAAATCGTCCAAAACACTAACCATCTTTCTTTCCCCCTCAGTCAAATCCTTTTATTACTTCACAAAATTCCTAATCCTGGCTAATTTTTTTCCTTCAAAAAATTCTCTCATTGATAACAAATTTTCTCCTCCACACGTACGGGTCGAGGACCACCAGCTCCGCGGGCGGCAGCGCACGCGTCAGCCCCTCTATCTGCGCCGCGCTCGGCACCCACTGCACGAAGAACCTCAGCCTGTCGTCGAACTCGTCGTACAGGCCGAACACCTTGCGCTAGTGCTTCGCGTCCAGGACCACCCTCGCCGCGTATGGGAACAGCGCCGACACGGTGCTGTACACGGCCGCCAGGTCTTCCTCCGGGCTGGCCTTGGTCTCGGGCTCTGGGTCGACGGAGCCGGGCTCGGGGCCGGCGTCGCCGAGCTCCTGGATGGAGAATTCGAGGACGTGGGTGATGGGGTTGGTGTTGCGACGGACGACGTGACGGCCGACAACCACGTCGCCCAGGGACTTGAGGACGAAGTCGATCAGGCCGGTGTCGCCGATGGTCTGGCGGGCTGCATCTCGTACCTCCTGCCGCGTCATCATGCGCTCGTGCTCGATCAGCACGTCGACTATCACCTCGGCCGCGAACTTGAGCCTGCGCACGGCCCAGCGGCTGGGCAGTCCTGCCGCGACCGCGTCGAAGTCTCGGAACTCTTCCTTGTGCTTCTTCGTCTTCTTCTCCGGTGCGGTCTTCTTCGACTTTGGATCCAGCAGAGGCTGCTGGGGTTTGCGCTTGATCAGGTCGAGAAGGTGGCGGAGGAGTTCTCTGACAGTGGAGCATCCAGGACTCGAGTAGGTGGAGACGATGCGGTGGAGGTCGCGGACGTCGTGACCCGTAGTGGCGGTGGTGGCGTCGTCGATGAGGGAGGCTAATGGGAAGGAGGAGAGCTGGGCAATGGCACTCTTGTAAGCATCCTTCGTGAGACCGAAGCTACCAGAATGGAATTGGTATCCCCATCTGGCGAACCAAGTTCTGCCGTAGGCCACGCCAAGGAGGAGCCGGAGGTCCATGGAGTACTTTTGGGACGTATCCTCCACTGTCACTTCCCTGGACACCAAGTAGAAGAAGAGACTAATTAACTTTGGTAATTAAACATAATTGGTCTGTTAACATCAAGTGTTAAAGAGCTAAGAAGCACGGACACTACGAATATCTGTATTGTGTCCTCGTCATATCGGACACAACCGAGCCATTGTAAAATACACGAGGACACGTGAGAATTCATATATACCATATTGTATTTGGAGAGTGTTAGTCGACGTCGGCTATGTCTAGGAAGGGCCAGCTGAAGGTGCTCGCCAACACGGTCGATCGATCCTCAGCAGGAGGGAGTACCATCCTGCCGAGTACCATGCCATCGTCTCGTCGTTGGTTGGGCCGGAGTACCATTTAATGGAAGAAATTTAGTGTTTCGGTTTTTTTTTTCTTTTCACTGTTTGTATTATTTTCTTCCATAAAACCATTTTTATTGTATTTCTCGTCCATTAATCCTTGGTTTGGTGTTTTTTCGGCTAGGGTTCGGAACAAAATTTTGGGGACTATTTATACATATGCAATTATATTTAAATTGAAATCGTTATTGGCTTAAAAAGGTTAATTTCTTTTCAAGTCAGTAGGTAATTGGGGTTTTGTTTGTGTAGGAAGACAGTGATGTAGGTTCTCCATTTATGTCTACTCCAGGCCGAGGTTCGTTCTGAATAGAGTGACGACCTGGTAGGAAGACAATGATGGTAGGAGAATGATGGCAGCTTCACCATAACAAATACATTTCTCGCTTTTATATTTCATGTTGTTTAATTGTTCATAACTTCTTTAGCATATGAGTATTGCTTATTTACATTAGGTATGCAGTTTGTTTTGCTTGATCCTCAATAGTTGTCTGATCGTAGCTTCCTGCTACTTTTATTTGCTAGCACTTATTATTATTATTTTCTAAACTGATGGCTAGACAAAGAGAGGAGGATCTCTAAAATTGAAAATGGGTAGTCAAAACCTAGGATGTTAAGTGCTCATTTCCACTGGTCAATATATTTTGATAATTCTAGACAAACTCCAGTTTTGTTCATTACATAGTGAAATTGATTATTTGCTAGGGAAAATCAGCATCCAAATGTAATTCCTCTTCTGGGTAATTGTGTTCATGAGGATACAAGTTTTTTAGTCTATGAGTTAATGCAAAATGGGTCTCTTGACACACAATACATGGTATATAAATTTATTCGACACACTTTGGTATGAACAATAAGGCAAGGAAAATACAATATCTGATATGTTATTTTTCATTATTCTTTCAGGACTTTCCTGTGGGGCTGCCTTAACTTGACACATTAGGATGAAAATTGCACTTGATATAAGAAGGTAACATTCTGAACAACCATTTTTGCTATCAAACATAGAGATTGCTTACTTGAGGTTGCTTATGAGTGTTAGTTTTTCTTTGGCCATCAATTTGATATGGTGCTTTACTGTATAGGAATTTTTCAAAAGAGAAATTATTTTAGGCCATAACCATGCCGACATATTAATGAAAGGGTTTCAAGTTGAGATATCAGCATAGGTAACTAGTTTATACCTACTTGAAAATATTTGTGTCTCCTATCTATATTGTCCTTGTTTGTATCTGTGTCCTTGTCGTGCCTACGTAGTTAGCATTAATTAATTTTCCTATATTTAAAGGTATTTTTGTTGAACCAAAGACAACTTAATCCTCGAGCAAATCATTATGTTGGCACTGAAATGTCCTAGCATACCCTGTTCATGTTCATGAAATTTTTATTATTTTAATGTTTCTTGTTTATGTAGTATGTCAATGAATTTTTTATTATTTTTCATCTTCCTCCATGTTTGCATCAATGAACAGTAATATTCAACCACCAAAAAATAAATTTTCTAGCAATAGTTGAAGCAGTTTCAAGAAAAGTTATTCTCATCAAAGATAAAAAATACTTTGTAGGAGAATATGTACATTTAGACTCTAGAAATAGAGGATACAAGAAGTGTTGTATGAAGTTATTTCTTTATGTGCTAGTTTCATGAGCATTTGATTGGATCAGTTAGGAAATAAACCACTTGTATAAGTTTTCCATTGTAAAAGTTGGGTTACATATGGAGAAATTGTTGCAGAAGTTGATACAAGGGAAGTTTGGAATTGTCCCAGATGCTGGGACATTTACACTTGTACCTTTTACATATGTAAGTTTACTTTTTTTGAAATTTGATGGTTAATATTTATTCCCTCCAAGCCTCTGCCATTTCTTCAGGAAGATGGCGAACCTTCCATATTACCTTGCCCTTCGCTGGTGTTCAAAGCATCTGTAGTTACTTTTTTATATTCCACATGAAGGAGTTCTGGTTGAGATGACATGTTATCTTCATCTTTCTGGTGATCAGGTATGTGAGGTCCTTTACACTTTTTTACTCTATGTAGTGCTCCTTGAATTCTCCATTTGAGTAGAATATGAGGTACCGTCTAGATCTCCAGTATCAACAACTTCAAATAACGATCCTGCATAAGAAAAATCATGTTCTTCAACTTCCAACCCCTTCTTAGGAAAACCTTTGATTTCTCAGGATCATTGTTCGATGGATTACTACCAAAAACATCCTAGGTACTAGTATCGGGAGTGATGTCGATGCCTACATCATTAAACACTTAATTGGTACTAGTATCATACACTAAAACTTTCTTTTTGGCTAATCCATAATGAAAAACTTGTGGATATCGAACTTGTATCCTTATACAGAGTTAAGATAACATTATATGCATATTTGTATCCATCCATATATGAATTTTTGTTTAGATGTGGATCCAATTGGATATATCTGAGTCTGTTTGCACTTTAATAACATAAAACGCAATTAGCTAACCTGAGACAAGTTATTTTCCCCACTTTAAATCTAAGTCATACCATAACTTACTGTCGATAGAAACCATAACTCCAATTTGACAGTGGCACATATGGTAAAACAATATAGTAAGTACAAATCTAGAGAAGGTTTCCTCTCCTCCCCCTTCATCAAACGGGGCTGGTGCGTCTCTGTACGTTGAACCTTCTTCTACTAACACAATTAGTACGGTGGTATTCAGTCACAATACTTTCTTTCTTTCTTGATTTAATTTTGGTGTATGTCTATAACTTGCTTTTGCTGTTTTAGATGCTGAAGGGACAACTGTTTGTCGATAAGTTTTGTGAAAAAAACCCAATATAGTTTCTTGGATTACATTTCCAGCGGATTTGAGGTTAATTTCATGGTCACTGGAGATTTTACAGGTCAGTTTTTTGCTTATAGAATACTTTTCTATCCAGTTATACATTGCAAGTTTTATGAAGACAATATCTCACTTTTGTGCCCATGTTTATACAGCTTCAAATGAGAACCCTCGGGAACCTAGTTCATTGTACTATATTGATCCTTCTTGGCGTTTGAATTATTATCAACAAGTAATATCATTTATTGTTTAGTCTTTGATGTCACTTTGATATTCAGTATCATCAGTAGAATGACTGACATAGAGGGACGTAGAGGGAATGTGACAATGACCCCAAATAGTTGGTTGGAACCTAGTCTATTATTTATTTTTATGGTGTCCAGCAATCTTTATGCTTGTACTTGCCTGTACTGATAGGATAATCACTTGGCAATTTTAAGTTCAAAGGACTAACAATATATTGAATTGTCCTTAAAGTGTCATTTCCTTGCAATTTGTACTATTTCTACTATGTGACATATACTCTCTTTTAAACCCTAAATTTTATAGATATGCTCTATTCTATCATAGACCTTTATTGTAACCTTGTCATATATCGATTTTCTTCCCTTTCATTCTGTGAGAACCCTTCATTCTGTTCAATTTACATGTCCTTCTCTATAAATTAACATGATTTAAAGCACATCTGATACACTATATTTTTACCTATCTATATTCTCAGGAAATGAGCAAATGATTTTAGCTGCTATCATTAGTCATCTGGACCATAAAAATGTGATGCACGTCCCTCAAATCAAATCTGATATGCTACAGATTGCTACTATTTTGGTTCATCAATTAAGACCAGGAGCTGTGGTTGCTGAAATTGGAGTGGCCAGTGACCTATGCAGGCATTTGAGGAAAAGTCTCCAGGCCAATTGAATCAATTGGGCAAGAAGAGTCCAAATGGAACATCACACTTCAATATTCTATCGAGGATTGCTTACTAGAGATTGCTAATGGGGTACGTCCTTGGACTTGTACAAATTAATTACTTAATACCAATGTTGTTTATGATATTTTTCTCATTTTGAATTTATTTAGCCAAGTTGAGTGATTAGTGTGATTTAACATATTTACCAGCTTCCAGTTTTGTTACTTGTTCTGAATACAATATATGTGAATTTCTCTTCCTAGATTGGTGATGCATACCCACTTTTTGATTTGATGGCAATATCGCTGGAGAAGCTGCCAGCTACTGCAACTGCTTGTAGGGCAACTATTGGATCTCTGCTACTAGCTCATATCATCTCTTTGACACTGCCCACTCATGTTCACAATTGGTCAGTTTAGATATTCTTCAATGTTGGTATAATTTTAATTGTTTGTTTCTAGCTTAAAATCTCCAGAGGAAACTTTCTGATGTTAGAAATATTAAGTTCATGGTTCCGGATTAATTATATTATGAATTTTGTTCGGAATTTTGTTTTCTTTGCGGCATAAGAGAACTATTTCATATCATCTACCAGGAATATAGAGTTTGCAAGCTTGCGCTTGAAATAATAGAAAATTACCCTTTATGGGATGCATCTCTGCAACAAAATATGAGGCACTGGCATCCTAAGTAGAAATTCTAAGGCCAGTAGAAGTCATTCTTAAGGATATGTGGACAAGGCCTAGCTTTATGTTTTTAATAAAGTTATTACCACAACTATTCTGGCTACAGATCACCAATAGTGTTATGAATCAACTGACTTTTGCACTTGCTGCTAAGCTGCCTACTTGTATTTGAACTTTGTTTGCTTATTGACCTCCAGATCAAGATGGCAAGATCTGTGGCCTGTGGGATTGATCATCTCATCAACCATGGGAATTGACTACTGTCTCTCTAGAGACTAGAGCAAAACACATATTAGATTAGATTCCCGAATGATACTAGGAACCTAATCACTCTCTATGACATTTCATCAAAAAGGAATGATACTATATGGCATTTCATCAAACAGGAATGATACTAGGAAACCAATCTCTATGACATTTTATCAAATGCAAGAAGTATGAAGTTTCAGGATGAAAGAAAGAAAGAACCTTGAGCCTCTAGATAGGCAGACCTCTAGTGTCCACTACTCCGTCAACAAATCAACAATCCTCATGTACTTCCCCAACCCCAATGATCGCCACCACCAAAAGCGCGTCAGTGCCTCCTCGCCATCCTCGGATTTCCTTTGTTGTCTTAAATATGAAAATATAAGAAGAGAAGATAGAGGATGTATCTCTCAATGACTAATGCCTTAAAATATATATGAGAACATAAGAAAAAGAATTAGAAGATGAAAATATTTTTCTCTCTATAAATCTTCTTTAACGGTTAATAAAAGTTTCCTCGTCGATTCTTCTTCTCCCACCGCATCTCTGTCGATTCTTCTTCCAGTTCTCCTACGTTGGAAACTTGGAAAAAAAATCCAACCGTTTGGTTTTGAAACCTGGACCATAAAACAGAATAATATGGTGCAATTAATGTTGTGGCTGGTACTGATATTAACCATAGATATGGAATAACAATGGTGCCCCCATTTCCTTTGGGGCCCTAGGCTGTGGCCCATGCTGCCCTGTGCCAGTGCTGGGCCTGCTTGATAGACGAAGGTTGCTGCTTTATATTTTTATTTCTCGTCATTTTGCTAATGAAATCTGGTATCACTTCTCCTATGTTTTTACATCTTTTGATTGTTCTGCTTCTTTGGTGGACAGCTTGATCTTTATTGAAACATTAGTGATCTGGATGCTAATGCTAGGTAGGCTTGGGACTTGTTACTGCTTTTGTATGTGTTGTGTATGGCTCGAAAGAAGCAAGAGAACATTTGACAACAGTTTCACCACTGTTAATTGATAATGATGCTTTTATGCTCTATTCATGTTAAGATTGGTTAGGAGTTACTGGTGATAAATTAAAAAAGAGGGTTGTAGGGTGGTTAATTTTCTTCTATTCCCACTGATAATATCAGGTTGCTGGTGAGAGAAAGGATTCTGGGCTCATTCCTGGTACCTAATTTTGTCCTCCTTTTATGCTATCCTGATGGTTGCTTTTTAATTTTACAAATTTTTTCTATCATTTTGTTGATATTTATACTTTACAAATTTCTGCTATCATTTTGTTGATATTTATACTTACTGTAAGATTAAACATCTCCTTCGAAAGAGTTTTACATTTACAGCTTATGGTATATATGGATAAGATATTGGCATCTTGATCGATACCAATCTAAAGTTATTTACTAATGTAATTTATGTTATCTAATTCATGGATTCTTTTATACAGACATGAGCTGTGGGCCAAAAGACAGTAAAGATAGAATAAGGTTGTAATCTTGAAAGTACATGTATTATTTGTCTTAAATATTATGGAAGTTTCAAGTAATACTGCAAAAAAGGGATAATACTTGGATGATTAGATTATTTCTCACATAAATTTTAACATAAGGTGTTCTTAGTTGTTGTTATTTTGAATTATCTAATATGATGTTTATAGTTTTGGTCTCACATTTTATTCTTTTCTGATAAACTACATAGGTCTCCAAAACTTGGTACACCGCAATGAGCAGTTGTATGGATCAGGGAATGCTCCTTATGTAATTGGACCAATATTGGAGTCTGATATTGGACTAACATAGCTATATATTGTCTGATATGTAACTGGACCTATACTGGAGGCTACATACTGTCTGATATTGGACGAACATAGCTACCGAGCTCTGGAGGTTACAAAATTACTGAAACCACTATGGTACACATAGTATCAGTGGAGTATCAGAGGGAACACATGTAACTAGTGCAGTTTGACTTTAATAGGTAATGAGTTGAGCTGACCCTTGATTTCTCTATCATAATTAAAAGTCGGTCAAGATTCGTTAACTTTGTACCAATTGAACATTTTCTTTATTTATGAACCTGCATGGTATATTGTTTCATATGAATACATGATTTGATCACTGTTAGAAATTCTCAGTTTACATATTAGTTTGTAGTACCTTTTATCATCTGTCAGAGAGCCTTAATAGTAAAGACCTATATATACTCTTTTAATTAGGATCTTTTCTGAAGAACTTGCACTTTTCATCTGTTGGTTCACTAAAGCATTTTTCTTTGGATTCTTATGTAGAATCTCGTGTTGGGGAGAGGAGAATGGAAGGAGGGGGAACTCAGCAGAGCTTGAGAAAATATCTTGGGGCCATTAAGGACACCACTACAGTATTCATTGCGAAAGAGAATAGCATATACAGGTCTTGGCATTTCTACAGGATTTAGATTGGGTTGGACTCAACTGTAAGAGGAGGAAGGCTTAGAATCCCAACAACTCCACTGATGACATGACCACTGCCCCAAGGCCCACCTCCTCAGAAACCTCAGCAGACTACACCAGTTAATTCATTCTCTCCCCCAAAATTTTTACTCAACCTAGCATATGTTATTAGCTCTCTCTTTCATTAGTAACATATATATATATATATATATATATATATAAAGTTTACAGCATGAAGTATGAATGATAGACCAATTCATGATTAATGTAATTTTTTTAATCATATATAGAAGCTGGATGTTGCGATTGTAAGGGCCACAAATCATGCCGAGCGTCCTTCAAAGGAAAAACACATAAAAGGTTAGTGGCATGTATAAGACATTTGGTTTATGGTTTTATAAATTTGTATTAGGTCAATTGAATTTTTAGTCAAGTTTCTGGGGGCTCAATTCTTTATGACATGATAACTCAAGACTGCATCTTCCTTGTTATTCATCTATATGCAAGTTTTAACTCCAACGTCAGCCTATGATCACCATGTGGGAAATGACATTATAATGGGGCGGAGAGGTACGGTGATGATCAATCTTCACTTTTTAAAAAAGCTTAGGTAGCAGACTCTAGGTGCCCTTCTTAGCATTCTTGCTACTTTGGCAGGTTTCTTGCTCCAACAACTCCACTATGCATGTTGTTGTTACATTAAGAAAAAACAGAAATAGATTAACAGACTCATGGATTTGATAATGTTGTGGAACAACTGAGTTGCTAAGTTATCTTCATTATGAGATAAAATGATCATGGCTATTCAGCCATAGAGAGCATCTTGCATGTGCTATGGGAGAGTGATCTGTGGCTGCAGACGTACTGTGTAAACGATGCTGATAAGCTTGATGATCTTGATGCTTCTAATGGTGAAGCTCCAAAAGATGTACAGAACAATGCTCTTTCGGCTAACGGTGGTGTTTCCGAGAGAGAAGGTCTGGAGCAGGATGAAACTCATCCAATTGCAAGGTCTTTATTGTGGTACTATCTGATACTCGATAAATTTTGTATCTTTACCTGCAATTATTCTGAATGAGGCAATTTACATAGATGCATCTTCAAATAGTTCTTTTTCACAAGAAGATCTTGTTATATGATTTATCTACACAAGTATGTACATTTTTGTACATTTTCGTGTTCACTTATTCAAGCATACGACATCAAAGCAGATTGGTTCACATTCTTTGCAGATTTAGCTTGTAATGAAGCAGACTTGCTTTTGCTTGCAATTGGTAGGTCAATGATTAGTCTGATGAACATGTACTTATTTGCACCTCACACCTATTCCACCTCACCTTCACATAGACTGGATTCACAAACTTTCTAAAATAGTTTTGTATTTTTGTTAGATTTTCATAATTGTACAAAATGAAGTTATTATTTCATCTGTGATATCAACAAAACTACTGAACTAGATTGTTCAGTTGTTAGTTTGCGACTGGCTAATAGATCAGCACCAACTTGAGAAACTTTGGCTAGGTTCTTATGCACTAAGTTGAATATTATAGAATCTTATATGATTTTGGAATTAATTTTGGCACTCTTGCTGAATACTTCCTGGCTTTTGTCTGTTCAGTCGTTGAGAAACAAAATTTGTTTAAAATGTATTTTGGTTGCTTGATTGGTTGTAGATGTATTTATATACTCTTGTTGATGTTTAAATTTTTATTAAACTCGATAATATTTTATTAAACTCGGTAATATTTTATTAAACTAGGTAATATAGTAAAATATTGTATTTGATCAATAAAAGATTATTTTATAAATTATATATTGCTGAACTTATAATGTTAATTGGAGTGTGATTTAATTACTCATTGGGAAACTGGTTGAATATAAATGCATGGCAAATATATTCAATTTTTTTTAAATGGCTTTACCTATACCAACGTTTTTGTCAAAACGTTGGCAAATTGTTGGAAAAAGGTTGGGAAAGCAAATCCCAACATTTTTGCAAAAGATTGGGAAAGTAGTCCAAGTTTTGATGTTTTTGTAAAGCGTTGGAAAATTTCACCCATTATTGCAGAATTGTCGACGTTTATTAAACGTTGCGGCAAACGTTGGGAATACATATGCCAACGTTTATCTAAAACGTTGTAAATTCCCAACTAGGGCAACGACGACGTTTGTAGGAAACGTTGAAAAAACGTTGGAAATACATATGCCAACGTTTTTTTACCTTTTTTCCGACGTTTATAAAACATTGGAAAAAATTAATTTTCTTGTAGTGACCGTTGGAGTACACCATTTCTATGACGAACGGTCCTCCGCACTTGGGCTCGAACTTCCCACCTGTCTTGTGGGTCATCACAATCGGTCTTCGTACTGCCAAGACGAGGTCACCCACCTGGTAGGATCTTTTACGGACCTTTTTGTTAAAGGTCCCAGAGATGCGAGCTTGGTAAAGCTCAATCCTTGCTGCGCGAGCAAGCACTTTTCATCCAACGCTTCTAGCTCTAGTAACCGCCTGTGCTGATTGTCTTCGACGGTTAACTGATTAGTGATCAAGTTAGCAGACAACATCTTCTTAAGGACTTGACCCATACTGGTATGGGAGTCCCAAGTTGAGGATTCAGAAGAGTGTGAGTGCCTTGTGACTTCTTCTTCTGAATCTTCTGAGGTGGTCGTAGGTGTAACATACCCCATCCTTCGACGAGTACATTGGTAATAGTTTTTCGCTTTTCCCTTTGGAGTGTGGATCTGTATGGGAAGACATCGACCTTTACCATAATTGAGCCCATTGTTTCTATTCAGGTCGTAGCCATCCTCTGGATAAGGTTCTTGGCCTGCACCGTATAACAATAGAAATATATTTTGCCGCTATCGAGATCTGGGCCTTCAGGAGTTATTCGCTGCGGATGCTCCAATCGACCGAATATGATGGGTTCCTCTTCTTTTTTCCTGGCTAAAACTACGAAGTGGGCACCTCGGGCAGGGACAACCCGGCTCACATGATTGGCAGTCATCACTTGCGTCTGTAGTTTACACAGAGAATTGTCCAAAAAATACTTGGTATTCCAGCACGCGCTAGAGTAGTTCGATGACAACTTTCTATTGATGAAGTGGGATATCTTGTCCCGAAGGATTACATCATCGAAAGAGTGGGCCTCTGTATCAGCGCAGACGTAATCTTCTAGCTCTTCGTCAGTGAGGGCTAGGGCTGCCCCCGGAGGAGAAGGAGGACGCCTCCCTTTCAGTTTGACCATCAGGAATGGTGGTCGGATGCTCCTGCGCCTTCATGGTCGGCCTTGGGGACCTCCGGGGTAACTTCATTCGTATAGGATCCTGACCATCTTCCATCATCACTGGAGGCGAAGGTGCGGCTTTGCCCCGAAGCTTAACAACAAGAGGAGTTGACACCTTGCGAGGCCTCCATTTCAGTCGAATCTTTAAAGGTTCTTCGGCCACTGCTGTACTTTCTGAAGCTGTCTCTGCCTCGTCGTCAGCATCATTGATGTCGTCATCCCATGGGACTGACTTGTACAAATCAGCATTTGTACAGTAGGCTTCAAGTCCTCGGAACGGCTCGACATCAGCGAACTCCGTTTTGATAGTCCCGTCGTTGGCCACATATTTATACACTGATGTAGGGTGGAAGGGACAATCATGTACTCATGGATCCATGGTTGCCCCAGTATCATGTTGTAATTTATGTCTGCATCAATGACATAGCAAGTCACTTCAGTATGAAAGTCGCCGATCTGACATTTTAGGCGAATTTTGCCCAAGGGCTCGCTCTTTCCCGCGTTGAAGCCACTAATTGTTGTATTCGAGGCTGTCAACCGATGCATCAGAACCACTAAAGTTTGAAGCAGGCGGGACCTTCTTGGTCAAAGCGGGGATTTTCTGAATAGGGGGACTCTATCGCTGCGTGACCTTCTTGCACCTCGAAACGTGGGGCCGATGAGGGGGACTCTATCGCTGCTCGTTCTGATTCGGAAGGGATTCCTTCTCCTGCCCTTATACAGGCCCGTGCCTGTAGTGCCCCGTCCCGCTTAGTCAATTGGAGGAATCGAAACACCGACGGCGTTCAGACTTAGCCTTGCAACGGCTTGCTCGGAGACATCGCTCAGGTGGGGTAGTTTCGGTGAACTTGTCTCATCTTAGCCTTCACGTAATAACTCGCATGTTTCAACTAGCACAAGTAGGCTAATATAAAAGCTACAAACGCACATAGCTAAGGGAATAATCCCGACGGGTCGATATATGCTAGAACTTAGAAAAGGTCCTACGGCCGTCTTAGAAGTGTGTTTAGCGTGCTTTCAAAGTGACACTCGAATCCTTTGTCACGTGGCTTGGGAGAAGGAAGTTGGCTTAAATTGCTAAGTTGCCACGACACTCGAATTAGCCTAAGTCATAGGCGTCGCCCGTGTAAATGCTTGACAAAGCATGCACGGTCCCGTCGTTTTGCCCCAACGCTCAAATTAGCCTAAGTCATAGGCGTCGCCCGCGCGAATGCTTGATAAAGCAGGTACGATCCGTTGTCCAAGGCTTGGCATAGCCTTCGCATGTCCCGTGGGTTAAGTCGTATTGCACGGCTTGTGGCTTAAGTCTAGGCACCCAAGAGTTTGGTTGTTCAAGTCGACCCCATGCATAGCACGTTTCCTCGATGCGAAGCTCAGCGTAGCCTTTGCTCGTCGAGTTGTTGCCCGAATAAATTAGACAAGAGTTGTGCTGGGCTATCAAAGCCATTTCTAGCACTGTGCCACTCTATCTGCGGTTGTCAAGTCGCGTAGTCCCTCGAGATCAAGGCTCATCGTATAACTTATATGACTTGAGCGACAGCGTCGCCAAGAGAACAAGGTATGTCTAAGGCACGATCCACGGTCGACATGATGTAATGTTAGTCACGGTCTGTGGCATTTAAGGAACACATTTGGTTAAAGTTAAGTTGGAAGGCTATGCAGTAGTCGTTTTCTGATGTATGAGGCGGTCCCTCGGTTGGGAGTCTCACGTTCCTATGCACGTTAAGAAGTATGAGGCGGTCCCTCGGTTTGGAGTCTCATGTTCCTATGCACGTTAAGAAGTATGAGGCGGTCCTTCGGTTGGGAGTCTCATGGTCCTGATGCACGTTATGTAAAGTCTGGTTCAGAGGACGAGTTGCCAAGTATAGTTCCAGTCGTACCAACAAATTAGGCCATGTATTTACGTGAGTCTTGATGTCTCGTAGGTTCGTAGTCATGGACAACTTGTCGGCAAGGGCATTTATTTCTTCGAGCGGCAACCCGGGGCCACGGGACCGACTCGGCCTAGGAAGAAACGCGGTATAGCCGAGCTAGGTAATAGGCAATGGTAGTTCGGGGACTTGCATCGGGGATCGCTACCTGCGGTGCAAGGGTCCCGATTTCCAGGCTATGTCCACGATGGCTTGTCGTGCCAGTGAACTTTCATATAGATAATTGGTGTGCTAAGCGGCGAATCCGCATGCATGATGTCGGTAGTAACAAAAGAAGTGTAAGCACGGTATGACTTGAGTTATGAAATGTGTGCTCGATTTCACCCAAAGTATTATGGAGCCTAAGAGATATTGAAGCACGAATCGAGTTCATGGCACGAACGAGTCGTTACGTCCCAGAGTATGGCACGAAAGACAAGTATGAGTCGGTGCATTGACAATGCAAGCACGAGAAAGGTCTAGAGGAAAGGATAAGGAAGATATCGGTACGATAGCACGGTGATGGTCTAAAGACACAAATAGGCCAAGGCGTCGGTCCTAAAACTGATCCTAAGGCGAGAATAGAAAGACAATCGTAAAAGGGATACGTTGCACAAAAGTAAATTTACGTGTTAGTTTTGTATGGGTGGGCGAGGAGCTCATCACACCAGTACAGTTGAGTACTGACACCCACATAGTTTACATGTGCAGGCACATGTAGAAGCTCGTGGCGCAGAGCTCGCTTGGATGCGTCGAGGCATGGAGTTCCTTGGCGATTCGAAGCATGCGGCCGCGTGGAGTCAAGACTTATACAGGACAAAATGTGTGGACGTCGCCTATCCGAAGCTTCCGTTTGCTCAAGCATTGTAATCGAGAGAGAGAGAGAGCAGAGTGACTTGTATAATGAGAGAAAAGTGAGCACGAGAGACTTGTAATCATGGCTTGCGCCTATTGTAATCTGATTGTTCAATATCAATAAAGAGTTCTTTTGAATAACTTGTGTTTTTATTCTAAATTTCTGCTGCATGTTCAATGTTTCTGCTTGGACTTCTGTACGACAACCCCGTCGCCACCGATGTAATCGACCGTTATGAAACTGCCTTGCACGAGCGCAATCTAGGCTCGTACGGCATCACGCCTTAGCGAGGACGATCGCTCCTACGGGAGCGGGGCGTGACAATAATGGTATAAGAGCACGGCTTTACGTCCTTGGACTAGATTGAATTCTTTAACTCTGTTGTTTTCGCAAACTCTGAATATTTGCTTCCGTATATTGATATCGTTGGTGCGCTCTCTCTCAATTGTCCCACGGGATGTCCATACAATAAGTCTAATATTTTTTTAAAAAAAACTCGTACGAGTACTCAGTTAAACGGGATCGATAGGCGAAGGCCTTTGTGCCAAACTATGACGGACTTGAGTTGAAAGAAAACTGACGCTAAAAGTTAGCAAACGCAGTGCGTGCTTGAATAACCTTACGCTGACAATAGCGAACGAGTACACGAGACCGAAGTATAGTTCGA
>JANAVB010041788.1:55000-64689 GCA_029216955.1 Iris pallida | reverse complement strand
GTCATTTTTGGGGAAAACGCGCCCAACCTCCCGCTCGGTCGGGGGGGTTCGAAACTGGCACGAGTTGCGGCAGATTCTGTCGCACGGGCTGAGAGCTGCGCGGCGCGCAGAAACAGCTGCAACGCCTCGCCTCGCGCTGGGACGCGAGCGAGGCGGGCGGCCCGTGCAGCCGTTCGATGCGCTGGTCGCCTCAGCGCGCCGCGAGCCCGTGCTCGCCGATGCAGCCTGTCAGGCCCACGCCGTGGGCAGAAACTGCCGCGCGACAGAAAACGTCGCGAACCGTCGCGCACCCAAAGCCAGCAAGCGCCCGGTCGCTGGTTCGCCGCGCGCGGGCAGCCGTTCGACGCGCCGTGCACCCCGCGCGCACGGGATTGTGGCGCGCGACGAACATCCCCCCCTTCACCACCTACTCCCCTATAATTTTTTTTTTTTTTTTTTTTTTTTTTAAAGAAAAACTATATAAAGCCAGGAGAAAGTAACAGGACGTCGGGAGATGGCCCAAACGCCTACAAAAGAGAAAGAACGGCCAACAAAACAAAGGCCCAAAGGGCCCAAGGCCCCAAACAACCAAAAGAAAGACAATAAAGCAAGGCCGAGACGGCCCACAAAAGAGCAAAATGGGCAGGGCCCCAAAAACTAATGCACCGCAAAGTCCATGTCAAGAGCAGTGCGAATCGGTGGCGGGAGCTCCGAAGGGTGGGAGAAGATCAAACCCTCCTTCGACGCAATGGCAAAGGAGACCAGAGCTTTTGCCACCCCATTAGCCCGGGGAGACACCGACCGCATAACTGGAGAATGAGAGAGGCAAGCCTGGATCTTCCGGACTTTGTATGTAATCTTCCAGGGAATGGTCTTTTTGGCCGAGATGATGTCAATCAGGCGTTGGGAAGAGGTCTCAATCTCCCTAATACTCCAGTTCTTAGTCCTGCACCAATTCACCGCAAAGAGAAGGGCTTCCACCTCCGGGACGGAGATAACAAAGTCCTCCATGAAGAAGAGAAAAGCACCAGTGAAAGATCCGTTGGCTCCACGAATCACCCCACCCCCCGCAGTCCACGATGCGTCGCCACATCGCCCGTCGAGATTCAGCTTCAGGCCGACGAGAGGAGGCTGCCAAGAGTCGCGTGGCCGAGGGAAGATGAGGCCGGGAGCCGCTGAGCTGGCAGCATGCCGCTGGGGGACAGCAGCACCCGCCGAAAGAGTGGGCCCCACGCGGAGCTGGGGAGCAGCACCCGCGGGAACCCAGCCGCTAGTGCCAAGCTGGGAGCAGCCGCAACACTGGACCTGGCATCCACACGCTGCTGATCAGCAGCAGGCTCGGGATCCAGCGTGTCCCCCTGTGCGAGGCGCGCTGCAGGTCCGCCTGGAGTGTTGCTGCGCTGGGAAGCAGCCACAGCAGCCGTTGGACACTGAATTCCCGATCTCCGGAGCCGATAGTCGCCAGCATGCTGAGGATCAGCAGCCAACCGAGAAATCCTGCTGCGCTGGGAAGCAGCGGCAGCAGGCGCCACGTTCTGCTCCACGTTCTGCTGAAGAGCAGCCTCCCTGTCCGCCTGAAGGGTCCTGCTGCGCTGGGAAGCAGCAACAGCAGATCTGCGTTCCACACCCGCCTTCACCTCCCTGCTGTGCTGGGCAGCAGCAACAGCAGATCTGCGCTCCACGCTGCGCTGATTAGCCGCCCCCGCACCCGCCTGACGGTCCGTGCAAGGCTCCCTGCTGCGCTGGGGAGCAGCGGCAGCAGCAGCCCCAATCTGGCTGTCCGCGATGTGCTGGGCAGCAGCAACTACGCCCGTTTGAAGCTCCATACGCACCTGCGAAACAGCAGTACTACTAACCTGTCGAAGCTCGCCGTGCCGGGGCTGAATAACGATGTGTCTCGAAGCCGCAATACCGCCGACACGCAGGCGCAAGGAGCTGCGCTGAGAAGCAGCATCATCGCCCCCCAGAGAAGTGGGCTGGTTGCCCCCCACCCCGCAGCGCTGGGAAGCAGCAGCCACGGGCTCACTGCTGTGCTGAGGAGCAGCAACAGCACTTGGATCGAGCGCCCCCCTCTGCTGGGAGTCAGCAGTCCAAATAGTCCCCCGTTGCTGCAATGCATCATCGCTGAGCGCCTCATTCTGCTGTGGAAAAACCATCCTACCCGTCTGAATGCCCCTGCTGCGCAGGGTGGCAGCATCACCTGCGTCGTCCCGACTCGTCCGACGTTCCACACGATCCTGGTGAGCAGCCACCGTGCGGTCCAGAGCGTCCCTGCTGCACTGAGGAGCAGCGCCAGCAGCAGTGGGGCGTTGACAGGCCCCCCAGAGCGCCGAAATGGAGTCCAGAACTCCCCGACCCTGATCCGAATTATCCTCATGCAACCCCATGTTAATATTGAAAGCGGAGAGGTGATATTTGATCGCCGCCGTAACCCGACTGATGATCGCGACGCAATTTCTATTCCCGTTGCCGAAAAGAATATCATTTCTTTGCTTCCAAATCTCCCAAAGGCCATTCCCGAAGATGATATTCCTGCATATACCCGAAGGGGAGGACAAGGAAATATTATGAAGCCATACCTGAGCGAGCTCGTCCACATTTGTGGGAGAATCCGGAAGTTGGAGGATGTGTGCAAAGTGATGCCAAACCGTAATCGCCGTCTCGCTCCGCACAAATAGATGGTCGATGGACTCCATCTTCGGATTTGCACAACACGAGCATCTCGAAGCCAAATGAAATCCCATAGAGATGAGCCTCATATCCACCGGAATCGCATTCCGACTAAGCCTCCAAAGAAATGCCCCAACTCTTGGTTGAATGAATTTGTTCCAATAATACTTGCTCCAAGAGATGGTAGGGAATCTGGTCCTGAATTTGTCCCAATAAGATTTGGTAGAAAACTCACCATCTTCATTTAACATCCAACAAACTCTATCCTTCTCATCATTGAGCACCATCGCCTCCAACATGCTTTTGGCCCTGTTAGGGAGGAAGTTCCTAATGTCGGCTCTTTCCCCCGAAGCCAAGCGGATGTGTGTAGAGCGCACCACCTGGGAAATGTTAGGAATATAATCGAACTCACTAGGTTTGGGGAGAATCATACCGCACCAATTGACTCCGAAAATCGGGAAATTGCCACGCCCGGCAACCCAAGCACACTGAGCAAGCACTCTCGGGTAAATCTCCACCATCGACCTCCAAAGCGGAGAAGGATTGTTCGGCATAACATATGATGGGTCCGAAGGGTCCCCGTATTTGCGCACCATGTAGTGAGCCCAGACCGAATCGCCTTTGATAATGGACCAACATCGCTTGGCATGAAGGGCGGTCATGACTTGTTTGAGTGGCCGAATCCCCAAACCCCCTTCATCCATAGGCCTACAGATGTTGGTCCAAGAAATCCACCGCTTCCGATGCCGCTCCTCTGAGTTCCAGAGGAAAGCCGCCATAGTCTTCTCCAGGTGTTTAAATAGTTTTTGCGGCGGTTTGATAACTGAAAGGGCATGGATAGGGAGAGCATTAAGCACACTTTTTAATAAAGTAATTTTACCTCCAAAAGATAATAGGCGCCCTCTCCAGCCCGAAATACGCTTGTCAAATTTATTCATCAACTCTAAAAAGTACTCCAATTTAGCCCTTCCTTTGTACAAAGGAACCCCCAGATACTGAATAGGGAGGTGAGTGAGCTTCAATCCAGAGCTGTTGGCAATGATATCTGCATGAGAAGACATGTGAGGTTTATCGGAAACAATAAGCGACGATTTAGATAAATTGATAACCTGACCCGAGACAGCAGCGTATTCCCGAAGAATCAAAAGAAGATAGTCAATGTTGTACTTATCACCATTAAGGAAAATGAGACTATCGTCAGCATAAAAGAGATGAGATAAAGGTAAGCTGTTAATTCTACCTGTGCACCGCTTCAAATTACCGTGGAGGAAGAGGTTGGAAAGTTTCCGGCTCAGAGCGTCATGGGCAATAATGAATAAGGCCGGCGAGATGGGATCTCCTTGCCTTAAACCTCTGAAGGAGCGGAAATATCCTCCTGATTTGCGGTTGAGAGATATCGAATACCAGCAGTTGGAGATAATTCTATAGATGAGACTGGTCCACTTTTGACTAAAACCAAAGCGGCGAAGGACCCGAATAAGGAAAGTCCAGCTGACCCTGTCATAGGCCTTAGACATGTCGAGCTTGATAGCGATGTTGCCTCCCGTAACTTTGTTGTCGATGGTCTGAAGGATCTCGTAAGCCAAACTGATGTTTTCGTGAATGCTCCTCCCTTTGACAAATCCGGACTGCTCCCTAGATATGATCATAGGAAGCACCGTAGCAAGTCTCCCGGCTAAAACTTTGGAAATGATCTTGTGCGAAAAGTTGCTCAAGCTAATTGGCCTAAAATCCTGACAAGACATAGGTTTATCAATTTTAGGAATAAGGACTAAGTTAGCAGACGTGATACCTTGGGGGAGGTGCATGCCGAGGAAGAAATCCGAAATAGCCAACATAATATCGTTCTTGATAATGCCCCAGCAGCTGGTGTAGAAGAATCCCGTGAAACCATCTGGACCTGGCGCACTTTGCGGATTCATAGACTTGATAGCAATTTCCACTTCCTCCTCCGTAGGCATGGCGCAAAGTTCCTCATTTTGCAAGTCAGAAATCAAGCTAGGGATGCAATCGATGAAAGAGTCCGCCGGAGTAGTCTGATTCGGACCGAAGAAATCCGTGAAATGAGATATAGCCCGGTCGATGATAACGTGATCCTCCACCGTCGAGCCGTCCTGATCGAACATACGGACCCTGTTGGTCGAAGCACGTTCTTTAATGATGGCGTGAAAGAAAGAGGAGTTGCGGTCCCCTTCCTTAATCCACTTGATCCTAGCTTGGTCCATAAGCATTTGTTCCTCCATGTCCAAAACAGATTTGAGCTTTTGGCGAGCCGAGAAGAGATCCGAGCCCCTCGACTCACTCCAATTGGATTGCAGATCAGCCTCCAGGTCCTCCACCTCTTGTTGCAAGTCTCTTTTTTGTTTCCGCAAGTCCCCGAACACATTCCAGTTCCAATCCCTAAGAGCGTTCCTGAGCCGTTTCAATTTGCTGTGGAGCACAAGAAGGGGCGGGCCCTGGCAAGGAACGGTCCAGCAAGACTCCACCAGATCCATGAAGGTAGGGTGGCTGATCCACATGCGTTGGAAGCGGAAAGGAGCAGGGGCTCTCTCAAGATCTGAAGGAGACAACAAGAGAGGAGAATGATCAGAGTATAAACGAGTGAGATGAGTTACCGTAATGTGAGCGTCGTCGAGGAGGAAGTTCGTATCATAGAGCACACGGTCCAGCCTCTCCCAGGTGTTCGGGTTGTTGATAAGACCGTTGCACCAAGTGTACATAGAGCCCTGGTAGCCCGCATCCAGCAGCCCGTTCATAGCTATAAAATTGTTGAAGTCCTCCACCGCTTTGAAGTCGATTTGGCCCGGTCCCGACTTTTCCGCCGGAGACGAGACCACATTGAAGTCCCCCGCTAATATCCACGGCAAATCCCAGGAGTTGTAGAAGGTCGATAAGTCCTGCCAAAGCACCCGCCGCTCCCTCATCTGGCAACTAGCGTAAATCGCCGAGAAGGCCGCAACATAATCCGTCGCCAGAACATTGATGCGGCAGGTCAAAAACTGAGAATGAATTTCCATCACTGTGACATCAATGTTTTTGTTCCACAACAGCCATATGTATTTGTTTCCATCACCCCCGTGGAAGAAGTTCGCCATGTGAAGATCCGAGGCCAGCTTGGGAAGATTATCCCCATGAATCTTAGGTTCAAGAATAGCAATAAGGTCAGGAGAGTGATTGCGGTTGAGAGCAGTGAGATAATTTCTGGTTTGGGTATTCCTAATGCCTCTAACGTTCCAAATGATGGATTTAATCATTGAGGGAACTCTGAGTTTGGTTTTTGACCTCTGAAGCCCTTCTGGTATGTCTAGGATGAGAGGAAGCAGGTGGTTTGGCTCTATCGGCTTTCCCGGTTCTCTTCCCTTTGGTCGAGTTTGGATTCTTAGAGGTTAGGGGCTGATCCGAGGGCGCCTGGAACTGTCCCCCCACTTCAGTCCGCTCCCCCCGTGAGGGCAGCGCCTCTTTGTCCAGAATGTTGTCCCGAGCCCCCTCCAACATCATTCCCGTGCACCCCTTGTCCACCGTGTTTTTGTAGTTGCCTTTCTTAGCTTTTGCAGCTGCCGTCTCTGCCGCTATCTGCTTGTTACTCTTTGCTTTAAACGTTTTAATAGCTTCCACTTCCTCATCACGCTCTTCGCCCGATTCTGGAGTCCGAGAGCCCAGCAGCGCGTCCCGCACGTTGATCACCGTCTTATTGATACTCCTTGAATTTTGCTCCTGGACGAAGGAAGACTCCCCCGAATCCTCCGCCCCCGATGTGACGTCTGGTTGATCCTCCGCGTCCCCCGCGACGCTATCGCAGTCCCGTCCGGCTTCCTCCTGTTCCTGCACGTGAATAGACAAAGTATCAGACTCAAAACCTTTCTCCAAAGGAGCAGACTCATCCGTGTCCTCCCCTGATTCAGAGGAGCTGGATTGAGCTGCCCCAATGAAGAACAAACTGTGTCCCCCATCTCCTGCCTCATTCTCTTCACCGCCCCCACATAAATTCCTGACCAACTCCTGGTCCATTTTACCGCTGTTTGGAGCAGGACAGTCGGGTTCCTCCCCCTCCCCCACCAGTTCCTGAATACGGGAAGAAGTGGCAGCCCCCATATTCACTTCCCCAGCTTCGTCATCACAGGGGACCGCACTTGGGGAGTGATCTCTGACCTTACAGATCTTGTCGCTATCCTCAATAAGAATAACATCCCCTGTATCTTCTGACATGAGAGAATCAAATTTATTAGAAATCTTTAAGGATGATGTGTCAATCTCCTTACCTTGGATAGACCGTTTTGAGTTGTTCCTCGTGTTCGACAGGATAGTGTTGTGCTTGTTTCCTCCGGGGAGTTTATATACGTGTGTTGGTTTGGCATACCCGATAGAGGTTCTGAAGTCCTTTGTCGCGTGTTCGGAAGAGGTGTAGTCTTGCCACGTGTATCTGTAGTCCACTCTTGGGTGTGCTTAGGTCTTCTACGAAGTTCCGGGTTAGCTTTGAAACAAGATTTAATATTGTGTCCACGTAACCGACAGTGCTTACAATATAAAACATTATTATCATAAATAACCGATTGATTGTGGACTTTGTGACCTATGGTGACATTCAACGTGTGCGGCAAGTCTTTTGAAATATCCAATTCCACGCAAACTTTCACGTAGTTGGCCTTAGTGAATTTTCTAGTTTCATCGGCTATTGACAAGAATTTGCCAAACGAATTTGCTATCCTTTTAATAGCCGACGGAACGAAAAATTCCAGAGGGGGATTAGGAAGCGTAACCCAAACCGAGGCGATGGAAGATTCCTCATTACAATTGAATTCCGACGACCATTTGAGAATCCTAACAGGATAGCTGTCAATTCTAACTAAGTTTTTAGTCCACACTATTTTGTGATCCTCCTCACTAGATAAATGTAGGACTATATGCCTAGAATCCATCGGAGCAACCGTGTAAGACCCGGACAACCCCCATCGTGATACGAATTCTTGTACCCGAGAAATCTTAGGGCAGCCGGAGGTGAACTTGAGAATGATCGTGTTTGAAAGGGAGTCGCAAGAGCTAAACCTTCCTGGGACGTAAAGTGTATGTCCACAACTTGCCCTTCCCCCCTGTTCGTCTTCGTGCTCGTGTCCGAGGAGTGGACCAGCTGAACATCGTGCACGATATCCCACGTGTCTCTGATACGGTCTGGTCTCACAACATTAGCATATGAAATTTTCGAAATATTCTGAATAGTCCCTGTTTGAGTCTGAGCAGTGACAACTGAGTCTCCAGGCATAGAAAGCTGCTGTGTTCTACCAACGTGAGAACTTGGAACATTTGGAACGTGCTGTGAGTTAGTGACGTGCATGGAATTGCTTTGGAGAGAGCCCACGTGATTAGCTAAAGAAACTTGACTGTGTTGACTAGGTCCCACGTGAGTGTCCAAAGTGGGATGGTTAGGAATAATCAGGTTATTAGTGGCCCCCACCGGACCCATGTTAGGACATGCAGAATTAAATGAGTTGACCAGGTTAGGAGCGCTCACCTTGGTCTTCCCCGTGACTTTCCTCCATTCAGCATGAACAGCCCGAACACCCACAGCATGAAGACTCCCCTCAGATCCCGCCACGTGGCTAGATCCAGCCAGCCCACCACACAGCTGCCCAACGGTCCCCAGATCCCCACTCTTACCGAGGCACGAAAGCCCATGGGGGGGCACGTGGGGGGCGGCAGGAACATGGGAGCTCGTGCCTTCCGCCGGCGAGGTGGTCGGAGCTAACTCCGGCCATGAAGACGACCGCCGGAAGCCATACATTGCGGCTGAAATGGGAGTCTCCAGAGGGTCACCGACCACGGCCATCGCCGAGGAAGTAGCCGCCAAACCCCGGCCAATCAGAGCCAGCTGCTCCTCCGACCAGGGAGAGATCGGCCGGCCGGACGTCGACGATGATCGGCGTAGCAGAGTCACCGGAGCAGCTCCGGTCGCTACCGGATCAGAAACTCTGAGCGAAGACGCAGCGCCAGGGAGCAATCCCGCCCGCGGGGGGGGCCCCCGCCCGGGTCTCCGTCCATGGAACGCCGGAGAAGACGATCTCCTCCACCTGCAAAAACCAAAAAACCTCGAAAAAACCAGGAGTAAACTAGCACGAGAGAGATAACTTACCTCCTTATGAACTCTGAAGACTCCAGCCTGAGAGACGACCTCACCGCCAGAAGCTAACAGTCCAAATCCTCGCCGGAGAAGATGCCGGAAAGTGATCGGACTCCTGTAAAACCACGCGAAACAACCCCAACCAGAGCCGAGAGGGAAGAGGAGGTTTACCTGAACCTACCTGACCTACCGCCGGAGCAGAGCGCCGCCCAGGGCGGCGGCAGAAGCCTGCCGGAGCTGCTGAAGTCACTTGGCCGGAAATCACCTCAAAAACCCCAGGAGAGAGAAGCTCCCCAAACTTTTTCTTACTCCCCTATAATAGATTTCTACTCCCCTATAATAGATTTGCAGTTTTATTGTGGGGATGACTCCGGGGGACCAAAGTGCTTGAGGAGCTTGTCATTTTTCGCGCGCAGCCGCAGGCCGCGCCCGTGCTCGCCGATGCAGCCTGTCAGGCCCACGCCGTGGGCAGGAATCTGCCGCGGGGCAAACGAAGTGCCGCGAGGCACACAAACCGCAGCATATGCGCACCCGGTCGATCCCGTGCAGCCGATAGGGCCTGTCAGGCCCACGCCGTGCACAGAAAATCTTCGTGCGCGCTGAAACTGCTGCAACGCATGCGTTTCTGTGTCCCGTGCGGCCGACAGGGCCTGTCAGGCCCACGCCGTGCACGGAAATTCTTCGCATGCGCAGAAACTGCTGGAACGCTTGCATTTCCGTCCCCCGTGCGGCTGATAGGCCATGTCAGGCCCACGCCGTGCACGGACACTGGTTGCGTGTGCAGTAACTGCTGCAACTTGAGGGTTCCTCGATCCCGTGCGGCCGACAGGGCCTGTCAGGCCCACGCCGTGCACAGGAATTAATCGTGCGCGCAGAAACTGCTGCAACGCTTCCATTCCTCGGTCCCGTGCGGCCGATAGGGCCTGTC
>JANAVB010041788.1:20000-25000 GCA_029216955.1 Iris pallida | reverse complement strand
CTGGACAGTAGCGCCCCCGAGAGGCTGACCTTCCGAAGGCGGGCTGCAAGTCGACGTGTTCCCCTCCGGCGAAATGTTGAAGGCTTCGCGGACATGTTGAAGGTAGGAGGAGACCCGGCTGATGATGATATTACAGTTGCGCTTTCCGTTGCCGAAGAGGATCTCATTTCTTTGTTTCCAAATTTCCCAAAGAGCGTTCCCGAATATGATGTTCCTGCTAATACCCGAAGGAGAAGACAAGGAAATATTGTTAAGCCATACCTGAGCGAGTTGGTCGACACTCGAAGGGGAAGTAGAGAGCTGAAAATTGACCGCAAAGTGTCTCCAAATACGAGAAGCCGTCTCGCTCGAAACGAATAGATGGTCAATGGTTTCCGTGGCCGGATTGTCGCAACAAGAACACCGAGATGCCATTTTAAAACCCATGGAAATAAGTCGCGCGTCCACCGGGATAGCATTCCAACTCAAGCGCCAAAGGAACGCGCCGACGCGGGGTTGGATGTATTTATTCCAGTAGAAATGGCTCCAAGAAACTTTAGGGAATCGACACCTGTAAAAGTCCCAAAAAGACTTAGTAGTAAACTCTCCATTTTGATTTAAAACCCAACAAAGTTTGTCCTTTTCCTCATTAAGCACAATGAACCTGAGGTATTTTTTTGCAATATTAGGAAGATGATTCCTTATATCCACAGTAGAACCATTACACAATCGTATGAAAGGAGAGTTCAAGACTTGTCTAATATTAGGAATATAATTAAACAAGAGAGGTTTAGGAATGATGATACCACACCAGTTGACTCCCCAAATTGGGATATTCCCACGACCGGCCACCCAAGTACAATGGCGAAAAACTTGCGGAAACACCGCCATGATAGCACGCCAAAGAGGAGATGGTTGATGCGGCATAACATAATTATCCGTAGTCGGGTCCCCGTATTTTCTAACCATATAATGAGCCCAAACCGTGTCGCCTTTAATGATAGACCAACATCTTTTAGCGTGAAGAGCGGACATAACTTGCTTGAGAGACCGGATCCCCAATCCCCCTTCGTCCATAGGTCTACAAACCCGATTCCAAGAGATCCATCGTTTCCGATGATGTTCGTTGGAGTTCCAAAGGAATCCCGCCATGCTTTTCTCCATATGATGTAAAAGTTTTTTAGGAGCTTTAACAACCGATAAGGCATGAATAGGGAGAGCGTTAAGCACACTCTTCAATAAGGTAATTTTGCCACCAAAAGAGAGCAAGCGGCCTCTCCAACCGGAAATACGTTTATCAAATTTAGAAATCAAATCAAAAAAATACTCCATTTTAGCTTTTCCTTTGTAAAGAGGGACCCCCAAGTAAGAAATCGGTAAGTGAGTAAGCTTTAAACCAGAACTATTAGCAATAATATTCGCATGGCTAGACATATGAGGCTTGTTGGAGACAATAAGAGAGGATTTGGATAAATTGATTACCTGCCCGGATGAAGAAGCATATACCTGGAGGGTCGATAGAAGAAGATCAATGTTGGTAGTGTCTCCGTTGATGAAGATAAGACTATCATCCGCGTAAAAAAGATGAGAAATGGGGAGGCTGTTGATTCTCCCGGTGCAAAGCTTCAGGTGGCCGTGTAAACAAAGATTGGAGATTCTACGACTCAGCACGTCATGAACAATGATAAAAAGAGCCGGAGATAAGGGATCCCCCTGACGAAGCCCTCTGAACGAACGGAAGTAACCTCCAGTGTTGCGGTTGACAGAGACAGAATACCAACAATTAGAGATGAGCCTGTAGATAAGGTTGGTCCACGTGTGACTGAACCCGAAACGGCGAAGCACCCGGATGAGAAAAGACCAATTGACCCTGTCGTAAGCTTTGGACATGTCGAGTTTGATCGCCACATTCCCCCCAGAGACCTTGTTATCGATGGTCTGAACAATCTCGTGCGCCAAGCTAATGTTCTCATGTATGCTCCTCCCTTTCACGAAGCCAGATTGTTCCCGCGATATGATGAGGGGAAGGACCGAGGAAAGCCGCTCCGCCAAGATTTTGGAAATGATCTTGTGGGAGAAATTACTTAAACTGATCGGCCTAAAGTCCTGACAACTCATAGGTTTATTAGTTTTAGGAATAAGGACAAGAGTTGCGGAACTTATACCTTTGGGAAGATGGATGCCAAGGAAGAAGTCCGTAACCGCGGCCATAACGTCGGACTTGATAATGTTCCAACATTTGGTGTAGAAGAAACCCGTAAACCCGTCCGGACCCGGAGCACTCTGAGGGTTGAGAGACTTGACCGCCTGCTCAACTTCCTCCTCAGACGGGGTGGCACAAAGCTCCAGGTTCTGCGTCTCAGATATAATGGTCGGAATACACGAGATAAGAGGCTCCGCGGGACTCGCCGGCTCATAACCGAAGAAGTCCGAAAAATGGGTGATCGCCCGATCGAGGATGACATGATCCTCCACCACCGAGCCATCCGGATCGAACATGCGAATTTTGTTGGAAGAAGCCCTCTCTTTGATAATGGCATGATAGAACGAAGTGTTCCGATCCCCTTCCGTAATCCAATTAATCCGAGCTTGGTCCATAAGTAATTGTTCCTCCATAGCCAAGACAGACTTGAGCCTCCGTCTAGCATTGTAAAGCGCCTCCCCTTGCAAATCACACCACTGAGCTTGAAGCGACTCCTCAATGTTGTCAACTTCCTCTTGTAAATCCCTTTTTTGTTTACGCAAATCCCCGAAGACGTTCCAATTCCAATCCCGAAGGGTGTTACGCAATCTCTTTAACTTGTTGTGGAGCACCAAGAGGGGTTGGCCCGGACACGGGGCATTCCAGCAATTAGACACCAGCTCCATGAAAGACGAGTGACCCGTCCACATGCGTTGGAAGCGGAAAGGAGCCGGAGAATTGCTCAAATCTGAAGGAGATATAAGAAGAGGAGAGTGATCAGAATGTAAACGAGTAAGGTGAGTTACCGAAACTGGAGCGCTATTCAGGAGGAAGTCAGTGTTGTAGAGCACACGATCGAGCCTCTCCCAGGTGTTCGGATGATTGATCAGACCGTTGCACCAAGTATACATCGATCCATGGAAGCCGGCATCAACCAAGCCGTTCTCGGAAATAAAGCCATTGAACTCCGCGACTGCCGACGAGTTTATAGTACCAGGACCGTACTTCTCCGCCGTCGTCGTAACCACGTTGAAGTCGCCGGCAAGCATCCATGGAGTCCGGCAGTTGCTATAGGAAGCCCCCAAAGCCTGCCAAAGTTCCCGCCTAATCGTCGCATTACAGCTCGCGTACACCACGCTGAAATAGCACCGGGAAGAAGAGCCCAGATCCTGAATGCAGCAAGTAATAAACTGATCGTGAACATCCAAAACCGTAAGATCAATACTATCATTCCACATAATCCAAATAAATTTATTCCCGTCGCCGCCGTGAAAGAACCGCGGCATGTGGAGATCAGAAGCTAGAGAAGGAAGATTGTCACCGGCAATCTTAGGTTCGAGGATAGCAATAAGATCAGGGGAATATTTGCGGTTAAGAGAGATGAGATAGTTCCGGGTTTGAGTACTCCTAATGCCCCTAACGTTCCAAATTATGAAGTCGCCGGCAAGCATCCATGGAGTCCGGCAGTTGCTATAGGAAGCCCCCAAAGCCTGCCAAAGTTCCCGCCTAATCGTCGCATTACAGCTCGCGTACACCACGCTGAAATAGCACCGGGAAGAAGAGCCCAGATCCTGAATGCAGCAAGTAATAAACTGATCGTGAACATCCAAAACCGTAAGATCAATACTATCATTCCACATAATCCAAATAAATTTATTCCCGTCGCCGCCGTGAAAGAACCGCGGCATGTGGAGATCAGAAGCTAGAGAAGGAAGATTGTCACCGGCAATCTTAGGTTCGAGGATAGCAATAAGAGATTTGCAGTTTTATTGTTGGGCTGACTCCGGGGTACCAAAGTGCTTGAGGAGCTTGTCATTTTTGGGGAAAACGCGCCCAACCTCCCGCTCGGTCGGGGGGGTTCGAAACTGGCACGAGTTGCGGCAGATTCTGTCGCACGGGCTGAGAGCTGCGCGCCGCGCGCAGAAACAGCTGCAACGCCTCGCCTCGCGCTGGGACGCGAGCGAGGCGGGCGGCCCGTGCAGCCGTTCGATGCGCTGGTCGCCTCAGCGCGCCGCCGCGAGCCCGTGCTCGCCGATGCAGCCTGTCAGGCCCACGCCGTGGGCAGAAACTGCCGCGCGACAGAAAACGTCGCGAACCGTCGCGCACCCAAAGCCAGCAAGCGCCCGGTCGCTGGTTCGCCGCGCGCGGGCAGCCGTTCGACGCGCCGTGCACCCCCCGCGCGCACGGGATTGTGGCGCGCGACGAACATCCCCCCCTTCACCACCTACTCCCCTATAATAGATTTGCAGTTTTATTGTGGGGATGACTCCGGGGGACCAAAGTGCTTGAGGAGCTTGTCATTTTTCGCGCGCAGCCGCAGGCCGCGCCCGTGCTCGCCGATGCAGCCTGTCAGGCCCACGCCGTGGGCAGGAATCTGCCGCGGGGCAAACGAAGTGCCGCGAGGCACACAAACCGCAGCATATGCGCACCCGGTCGATCCCGTGCAGCCGATAGGGCCTGTCAGGCCCACGCCGTGCACAGAAAATCTTCGTGCGCGCTGAAACTGCTGCAACGCATGCGTTTCTGTGTCCCGTGCGGCCGACAGGGCCTGTCAGGCCCACGCCGTGCACGGAAATTCTTCGCATGCGCAGAAACTGCTGGAACGCTTGCATTTCCGTCCCCCGTGCGGCTGATAGGCCATGTCAGGCCCACGCCGTGCACGGACACTGGTTGCGTGTGCAGTAACTGCTGCAACTTGAGGGTTCCTCGATCCCGTGCGGCCGACAGGGCCTGTCAGGCCCACGCCGTGCACAGGAATTAATCGTGCGCGCAGAAACTGCTGCAACGCTTCCATTCCTCGGTCCCGTGCGGCCGATAGGGCCTGTCAGGCCCACGCCGT